>CM076570.1:992635497-992769860 GCA_034641835.2 Pinus albicaulis | reverse complement strand
TGGGGTACATGGGTAGGCCTACTTGATTCATTTATCAGTAGATCAGAGTGACAATAGAGAAAAAAAAATGGATACATGTACTGTTTTGTTTCAGTTGCAGGGGACTTATCTTGAGGTCTGAAATAGTGATATCAAATGAATGTGAAGAAACTATTACATATTATATGAATCTGTTACATAACCTATTGATCAGAGAACGTAGAATGTAATCTTCTTGATAAACTGAGGTGTTTACTTTTTTTGACAAAAGAAACCTGTTAAGTACCAGATAAGAGAGTGCTGGTATTGAAGGACTTCAAGATTTGAACATTTTTATTTGTGGATCGTAGACATGTTGGTCCCAATCTTCAGTGTCCAAGAGGAATAAATTGATTCATTTAACCAATTCTTGCATCTTCTCTGCCAATCTGGAAGTTGCCTTTAAGGTGCAAGTCCCCTGTGTTCCCTCATTCTGGTACTAAAATGTCGTCCCTCACTCTGGTAATAACATGACCAATAATTTCAGTGTCATGCCTTGTGGGTTGTGGCACACAATTTCATTGTCATGCCTTGTGGGTTGTCTTTGGCTTGTGGCTGTTATGTAAGATGTTGCATGCTATCTTATTACAGTGTTATATCACTATCTTGGGATTTACTTTTACATCAATACAACAACAGATGGTATTTTGTTTCCTCAGTGACCAAGGACTTGTAGCAGACTTTGAAAGCTAATCTTTGATGGGAAAATTAGGTTGCAATTTTTTATGATAGATGATAAATGCAGTGTTTTAGGTTTCTGATGTTTGGGATTCATTGTGTGGCAGGTTTTTACCCTCCACCTGGAGGAAGGATTGTGATCCAAGCACATCATTCTCAACTCCTGCCTAGAAATAATGCAGTTGAAGAACGAGTCGTGGACAAGGATAACTCTCTTCTGGTCCAGGATCTTGTCACTTTGCCAGAGCATGTTTTGCTGCTCTTGAAAACATGTGATGGATGTTTTGCCTTGCAGAAGGATGAGGTTGAATGTGTGTATGGTGAAAGCCTCCGAACTCCTGCCATCTCTGTGGATACGAAAGACCAAGACCTGTAGATTGTGAGGTGCCCACATCCTCCACAAACAAAGTCTGCTGAGGGATTGACCTTAACTATAAAACTCAAGGAAAATGGAATGCTGGTCCCTTCGCAAGCTACATATCCAAAGAATTTTGCATGGAGAATGCTTGTTTATGAGGCAGTAGTAGAACCAGACAGCGTGATTCTATTCGTCAAAGGATTGACACCTGAGAAGAGGCAGGATTTCTGATTCTGATAATCTTGTCTGTGTTTTTGGTTCCAATTTGGACACCGATCTTATTAATGCTAGGGATTTCAAGAAATGGGGCATTATGGATCCCTTCAGATTTTTTTCTCTCAATCAAAATCAATTCTAAAATTCAATATCCCTCGAGACCTTTACAATACATATTAATTTTAAAAAAAATATCTCCTGTTAAAGGTTTTAACAATCCCATGAATGAAAAGATTTGATGATGAATTGCCAATCCACATTCTAAGAAGGATACAGAGCATTCCAACCAGTAGCTATTGCAGATCACTTTATTTAAAGTCTATAGTGAAAAGAAGAAAGTGACAAAAAAGGAAGAAGGTAGTTTTTCAATTTGAATGATCTTCAACTAGAGGTTCCAGGAAAAAAAGTGCCCTTCTGTAATTTGTGATACAGCCAAGCTGAGATGTAGCCTCTTGTAAAAGTCTTAGCCAATTTAAGCACTAGATGTTTCATCTTGAATTTGAATTTACAAATGTAAAAATCTAATGTAAAGTTGCAAACCACTTTGAAGAGCTTGAAATAGTCTGTAATTTTTATAAGAGTTTTTTATATAATTTTTTTTAATTAAAGTTATAAGAACTAGATTTTTCTCAAGAAAAAACACTTTTATTATAGAAAAAGAAAGTACATATGCATATTTTTGTCCAGTTACATTCTGTTGCTTCAGAGACAGATATATAAACCTACTGCCATGACTTAAGGAGATTTTTTGTTTCTCTATACCAAGGTTGTAACGTACACATTCTAAACATAAATATAAGGTCACATCAAATTAATTATAGTTGCTTTCTTTCTAGCTTCTTCCTTACGGTGTTTCCTTTGCAACATTAGGTGCAATTGCTAGTTAAGTAATTGACAAACACAATGGTAGTCCCTGCCGCTCCCAATTCGCATTATTGTCAGGGTTTAAAAATTTTTTGTTTATTGGGGATCCAAATTTGAAAGCAAATGTTGGTAATTGAAAATTTACAATATGGTTGCAGTTAGTATATAGTTGCAGTGAGTGTGGAATTTTTTTTTTTTAAAACAGTAAAATGATATGGTTAACTTTTTTTAAAAAGTTCTAACCGTGAATATGCACTAATATCACCAAGTTTTAAGCAATGGGTCCACAATTTTACCATTTGTCTAACTCTTTGGCCCATTACTCTACTACTTGTCATTACCCTACTAGTCTCGCATGCGATAGCTCAAACCGCAAGATGACTAGCCCAAACCGCAAGCTGGACAACAGAAAGAAGATGCATTCGATATTAGGCTTTAATGCGCGTAACCCCCAATATCATATGGAGCTGCAAAAATTCCAAGAGATCTCTGTAGCAGCAGGATGGCGCACATTTGCTATTTGCACATCTTATTCGACAGAAAATTCATCACCGTCCCTCCAGTACGGAGGAATAATTGAACCCGTGGAAAGTATACACCTGCAACCCAGAAATTTAGGAGATCCAGTGAGCTGGGAGATTAGTCATTATTCATTTTTTGGGAGTTCATCAACAAGCTCTGATGGGTACAATTTATACACTCTAGAATAGTTACTTTTTACTTACACACAATGATATAATTTTAACAAATAATTTTAACCAATTAGAGCGTAGTCAGGACATTTTATTTTTCACAAATATTTTTTTATCTTTGTGGGTATGTATTTTTGATGTTTTTTGTTTAGCTTCTTGTAAATTTTGTTTTAATTTTATTGCAATGCCATATTTTATTAATTGAAATTGAGATAGTATAAGTACAATATTCAGAAAAACATTAGTTAATTGAATCAATTTATATATAAAAACACAGTGATTTAAAATTATGATTAATCGAAAAATGTTTAGACTTGTGAAATACCCACTGAATTCCGTTGAACTTGCTGTACATGAATAATTTCCTAAATATTAAGAAAAAATATGCAAAAACAATTACATAGAAACCAAATATTATCAATATTTTGTTCTAGTAGGGGAAATTAATATTTTGTTCAATTAGGGGAAATTAAAGCTATTGAGAGGAAATTCCAATTTAAGTTATAATATATAGTCAGTCTCCCGGCGATGCATTTTTTGTTCAACATTATTAACAATTTTCGCAATAAATAGACAGTTAAAGCACAGAAAATAAATAGACATGTTAAAACTCATTTAATGTAAATAAGTGTTTCTATTTATGAGGACAGTGACAATTTCATTCTATTTTGGAATAAAAAAGAATATGTTCATATATTTGAGCTAGGGTAAAAATTATTCTCACCTGAGTAATTATAATAGATGGAAGGAGACAGACAAAAATAGCTTGGCACTAATTATAATAGATGGAAGGAGACAAAAATAACTTGGCAGAGGGTGTGATCAATATATATATATATATAAAATAAAAATAAAAAATTGTAATTACATAGACATGTAAGTACAAATAGTTTGATTTTCCATTCAGTTAGGAAATTGAACAATTCCATTTAGTTAGGAAATTAAGTGAAAAAAAACATAGCACAAACGTAATTCAATTTTCAAAATATAAACTATAAACGTAGTGAGGGCCATAATACAAAAAAATTCTAGCCAACATGAATAGAGTAAGGATTCCTTCATAACCAAAAATATGTATTACATGTTGAAAATACAATTTGAATGTATATTCTATTATATTTGAGTTTATCCGTGTAGCCCAAACTCTGGGAAATATTTTTACACCTAAAGTAACATCGTAAAAATTATATAATAAACTGGAAAATACCATTATGACAAGTATGTGGTCTCTAAGGGTTATGCCCAAATTTCATAATGTATTTAATCATGTAAGGGTGAAAGGAATTAATTACAACAAAACCCTGTCAGACAAGACAAAGGAGAAATTGCTCAACAGTAATAGTGCATTGATGGCAACTGTAGTCCCTTGGCCAAATATTTCTTGTAGAAAGTTGAAGGGTAAAAATTGCATAACTTTTTTATAATCAATTCTTGCCAATTCCTGTAATCAAAAACGTTATTTAAAATTTATTAATCCCATATAGAGCCGAATAATAAATCAAAGAAATAGGAAAACAGACCCAAGTTTTTGGCTTAGGCTCTGCCCTCAACCCTCTCATAACTCCTGCAGAACCGAACTGAACCGATCCCAGCCCTTCCCTCAACCCTCTTCCTGCGCAAACGATTTCACCAGAGAGACCCCAGAAAATCACACCTGCTAAATCGAACCGAGCGCGACCCTACCCTCAATCCAAACGGAGCGGAGCCCTGCCCTCAACCCTCCTCATGCAAAAACGATTTCACTAGAGAGAGCCCATAAAATCACAAAAAAATTCAAATGTTGTTACTGTAGGCCCCAGTCCAAAGGCGCATAGAAACAAAAGAAAATTCTTGAGATAACTCCTACCGAGCCTAGCCCTGCCCTCGGCCCAACTGCCGAGAGGACGATTTCACCATAGAGATCCCGAACAGAACCCTGCCCTCAGCCCTCCTGTCGAGCAGACGATTTCACCAGAGAGATCCTGAACAAAGCCCTGCCCTCAGCCTCCTGCTGATTTCACCAGAGAGATCTCAATCCTGAATAGAAGAAGAAGAATCCCAGAACGATTTTACCAGAGAGACCCAGAGGAGAGCCGAAGAAAAGAATTACAAAGCAAAAGAAGAAAATTACAGAGAAAAGATGAGACCCAGAGTAGAGCAGAAGAAAAGAATTGCAGAGAAAATCCTAGTAGACAGAAATTGTAGAGCTTGCAATACTAATGTTGCTGTTAGGTCCCTATATTACTAGTATAGTCCCTTATTGTTGTTAGTGTAACCCCCTTATTGTTATTGTTGTACCCCTGTAACCCCCATATTGTTATTATTGTGCCCTTACATTATTATTGTTAAGTCGGCTAGGATTACATTATGGCCCCATGGACTCCAATATATAGAAAGGAGGTTTTTTCATTTGTAGCATTCAAGAATTGTTCATTTATGTAATGTATTAGAGGTTGCCCCCTTGAAGTGGCTGATTTATAAGGTGTTGATATCTCTTTTCTTCTATTTTTGGAGTTGGTTACACAATATTTGGTATTAGAGCTTTGGATTCTAGGGTTTCGCTACTTCAAACAGGTCATCGTGGAATTTTCGCTATAAATTTTTTTATACAAAGGTTCAGAAGTTGAAATTTTTAGAGTGCAAAGCTGAAATCCTGAGGAACATCGTCACAAAATTCCAGAGCTTGATCCACAATATTTTCAGAGATATGGTCTGTGGAAGTTAGGACTTTTTGCAGGCTCCCGAATTTAACCTAAATAGGTCATCGCAGCATTTTTGCTATAACTTGTTTTCTGCGAGGGCTCAGAAGCTGAAATTTTCATAGAATGAAGCCAAAATCCCAAGGAACGTTGTGGAAAATTTTTAGATATTGATTCGCATTATTTTGGAAGGTAGGATCTGTGGAAGTTTGGGTTTTTTCAGTCTCCCGAATTTCATCTCAAAGAGGTGATCGTGGGAAAATCTTCATAAGTCTCTCGTTGATCATCAGATTGAAATTCTGTAAAGAGTGGATACAAGCACATAGACTTTAGTTTCTTTTCTACCAGTTTCAAAGCCAAAGAAGGAAACAGTGAAACGTGGCAAGTCATACAAGTTCTCTGTACTGAACGAGTCCATAAATAGGTCATTGTGGGAGATTGGACATAACTTTGTCTTGAAGAATACAAATCAGGTCAGGCCTGTGGCATTCGAAAGAGGATTCAAAGGATGGTCAAATTTCAGGTATTGAAGATCTGAAATCATAGAGATAATTCAGTTTCAATATCGAGCTCCTCAAAAACAAGAAAAATGTGTGTATTTTTTTTTCCGAATTGCATAAGTCTTGTGTAAAAGAAGTGAGTTTGAAGTGATTCCAAGGGCTTATTGAGCATATATATTAGTATTGGGTTCTAAAATGGCCCCTAAAAAGAATTCAACACCCATTAAGCCTTTAGAAAGCTCTACTATGACTCATGAAGATGAAGAATGGCAACATGACATATCGAAATTACAAGAGCAAGTGCAACAAATTTCGCTCTCGCAGAGAGCAACAAAAAATGACATGGAAGTTTTGAAGAAAGGGGTGGAAACTAAAATGGATGGTTTGAAGAAAGGCGTGTTCTGGAATCTAGATGGATGGTTTGAAGAATTATATTGGAAGCTAAGATGGATGGCAATGGAAGGCGGCATGGAATCTAAGATGGATGACATGGAAGCTAAGATCAATGAAAAAATGGAAAACATGAAGAATGATCCAAAAGCAGACATGGAAGGTTTGACAAAGTTGATACAACAAATGTTTCCTAATGGTGAAAAAATGGTAGAGGAAACTCATGATGAGAATAAAATAAATGTTAATCTTGATTTCATAAACTTTAATGTTAACAGGGACAACAACCATATTCCAAAAAAGGATATGAGGAAGTTTGATGGAAAGGATCTTGTAACATGGATACTACAAATGGAGCAATATTTTGATCTCAATAATGTGCAAAACACACAAAAGGTACGCATTGCAACTTTACATTTAGAACAAAATACATTTGTATGGTATCGATGGCTTTGCTCCCGTAAAAATTTTTTCACTTGGTCAATTTTTACGGAGGAAATGATAGCACATTATGAGGATACAAAGAGCAACACCTTCTTTAGCCAACTGATAAATCTCAAACAAAAGGGTTCAGTCAGGGAGCACATTGAGGACTTCCAAAAATTGAATATAAGGGTAACTGATATTCCAAAGGAGCATAGGATTGATGTCTTCATATGGACTTTAAAGGATAACATCCAACATGAAGTTTGTGTTTGGGGACCTGATTCATTGGAGAAGGCATTTAGGTTGGCAAGAAAAATTGAATGTAAAATTATGGTGACATGGAAGCCTACCACTCACATATATAAAGATGGAAGTGTTGCTACTCCTAGACTTCCACAACTTACAAGGTTGACACCACAACAATTGGAAGAAAAAAGAGCAAAAGGGCTTTGCTACAGTTGTGATAGCAAATACACTAAAAGTTATAAGTGCGCTGAGAAGAAATTATTTTACATAGATTGTGATAACGAGGAAGAAAATGAACAAGAAACTTCAAAAATAGAGGATATACACTAGGAAGCAACCCTAGAAGAAGAAGAAATGAGTCCAACCATATCATGTAATGCATTGGCAGGAATTACCACTCCTCAAACTCTCAAGATAAAAGGACATATCAAGAATAAAAAGGTAATAGTGTTGATTGATTCGAGTAGTACCCATAATTTTATTCATTGTAAGGTAGCCAAGGAATTGAATTTTTTCCTATACCCTGTTGAACACTTAGTTAAACTGAGAGGGGGGGTGAATCATTTTAACACATTCATGGAAAAGACCCATTGCTTTTGAAAATCGTTCAATCAAAGGAAAGTATTTACAAAAGGCTATTTATGAGAAGGAAATGTTGACAATACTACATGCACTAAAGAAATGGAGACCTTACCCAATGGGAAGACACTTCAAGGTAAAAACTGATCATGATAGTCTTAAACACTTTTTGGAACAAAGAAATAGCAGCACCTATAACAACATTATTGAATAAAGATGCATTTTCATGGACTCCTGAAGCAACTAAGGCCTTTGAACATCTTAAAGAGGCAATGTGCCTAGCACCGGTCTTAGCTACGCCAGACTTCACAAAAACCTTTATTGTGGAATGTGATGCCTCAGGAAATGGAATTGGTGTCGTTTTAATGCAGGAAGGAAGACCCATTGCTTTTGAAATTCGTCCAATCAAAGGAAAGTATTTACAAAAACATATTTATGAGAAGGAAATGTTAGCAATACTGCATGCACTAAAGAAATGGCGAACTTACCTAATGGGAAGACACTTCAAGGTAAAAACTGATCATGATAGTCTTAAACACTTTTGGAACAAAGACTATCTTCAGAAGAGCAGCAAAAATGGGTCACAAAGATGTTGGGTTATGAATTTGAAATAATCTACAAAAAAGGAAAGCTTAATGTTGTTGGAGATGCACTCTCAAGAAAGAATGAAGAGGTGGAAGCATTGCTTTGTGCCATTTCTATTATCCAACCAGATTGGATAACCGAAGCAAGAGATGAATGGAAGAAGGACAAAGATGTATGGACACTCATTCAAAAGTTGCAGCAAGATCCTAGTACATCCGATACATTTAGTTGGAAAAATGATTCCTTATGGTACAAAGATCGCTTATATCTTTGTAAGAATTCCCAACTAAAACAAAAGATTCTTCTGGAATTGCACACTTCTCCTTTAGGAGGACACTCAGGATTTTTAAAAACTTACTACAGGGTGAAGAAAGAATTTTTTTGGGATGGCCTTAAATCTGATATTCAAAATTTTGTGGCGGAATGTTTGGTTTGCCAGCAGAATAAAGTGGAAACAATTAAGACCCCGGGACTTCTACAACCTTTATCCATTCCAAGTCAACGTTGGGAGGAGATTTCAATGGATTTTATCAAAGGTTTACCTAAGTCTGAAGGAAAGAGTGTCATCATGGTGGTAGTTGATAGACTTACCAAGTATGCACACTTTTGTGCATTATCTCATCCATTTAAAGCAAGTACAGTTGCTACTACATTTATGGATAGAATCCAAAAGCTACATGGAAGCCCAAGGGTTATTGTGAGCGACAGAGATCCCATTTTTACTGGAAATTTTTGGACGGAGTTATTTTCTTGTTTGGGTACTCAATTAGCTCATAGCTCATCTTATCATCCTCAATCTGATGGTCAAACTGAGATAGTAAATAAATTTTTGGAAGAATATCTTCGTTGTTTTGTATCTGATAAACAAACACAATGGGTCAAGTGGTTACCTCTCGCTGAATGGTGGTATAACACTTCCTTCCATACTGCAGCAAAAATGACCCCATTTATGGTACTTTATGGATATCATCCACCGTCCATCACATCATATTTAAGAGAAAATTCGAAGGTTCAAGCAATGGAAGATCACATCGAGCATCAACAAGAAGTTCTCCAACTCTTAAAGGATAACCTGAATTTGGCACAAAATCGAATGAAACAACAGGAAAATCAACATCGCAGCGAGAGAAGTTTTGATGTAGGAGATTGGGTATTTTTACGGCTACAACCATACAAACAAATGTCCCTCAAGCAAGCAAAGAAGGATAATAAATTATCGCCAATGTACTATGGTCCTTACAAGGTGTTGCAAAAGATTGGTACTATGGCATACAAATTGGAGCTTCCTGCTTCTTCGCGAGTACATCCAGTTTTCCATGTTTCATGCTTAAAGAAGGTTATAGGTGAAAATCTTCCAGTTCAAACAATATTGCCAGAACTTGATGAGGAAGGAAAAAACATATTGGAACCTGAAGCGGTCATGGAAACAAAAACTCGACAGCTACGGAATCAATCAATTTCAGAGTATCTCATCAAGTGGAAGAACTTACCCACCGAAGATTCTACATGGGAGGATGAGAATAGTATATCAAAGAACCCTGTTAATCGCTGACATTGAGGACAACATTTTTTTGAAGGAGAGGGGCATGTTAGGTCCCTATATTAGTATTATGGTCCCTTATTATTGTTAGTGTAACCCCATTATTGTTATTATTGCACCCTTGTAACCCCCATATTGTTATTATTGTGCCCTTAAATTATTATTGTTAGGTCGGCTAAGATTACATTGTGGCCCCATGGACTCCTATATATAGAAAGGAGGTTTTATAATTTGTATCATCCAAGAATTTTTCATTCATGTAATGTATTGGAGGTTTCCTCCTTGAAGTGGCTTATTTCTAAGGCGTTGATATCTCTTTTCTTCTATTTTTGGAGCTAGTTACACAACAATTGCATGCAGAAGGACATGTGGAAAGGGCATGGAAAGGGCACTTTGCATGCATAAGGATGTGTGGAACATGCAGAAAGGGCCTGAGAAAACTTTGGATAAAACTTTGGATACCAGAATTTGTCACAACCCAACTTTGGTTAACTTGGGGCTAAAAATTCATTTATCTAAAGTTGGTATCAAAGTTGGGCAATAAGACCTCAAACCTGAGTGCCCAATCATGTTTAAAATAAATAATTTTAATTTTAGTATATAATTGAAATATACTATCAACTTACGTTAAAACACAGATAACTTCGTAATTTTAAAAGTCAACATTTGGATTAATAAGTGGTCAATGTTCTATCAAATGCTAGTCTAGGCAGGGACTAATAATATAGGAGAATCTCATTGGATTCCCTTTACTTTTCAAGAAAATGACTTTATTGTAGAAATCAATCAATTCCACTCATATTCACTCTTCTTTTTTGAGGTGACATTTAACAAACCTAAACATCTTATGGTTAGGGATAAAATTAACACCCGGTGCTATATATTCTTTCCAATGAAATCAATAGTACAAACAATGCTATTCTTTTACTATCTAACACATCTTCCACTCGCACGTTATTCATATCATTGTCACAAAGACCATATGAAAGGTCATTTTGACAAAGTATTAAAATTACTGTTTCATTCAAGAAAATATTAGATTGCAACAAATAAATAATATATACATAATTATTCAAGAGATATGTATGGAGGTTAACTAACAGAGTTTTGTTCACCCTTCAAGAGTATTTATAAAATCAAGGGAGTTGGACTAGTTATACCCACTCCAACCCACCATTCATTGTGTTCTCTTCATTACATGTTTTATTATGTATATATTCATATATCCACTTTGTCTTAGTATATAATATTGTATTACAATTTGATGATTTATTTAGGTTTAAGAGTTTATTATGCAACAAACACCCAAATAGCTTTATAATAAAAAGAGAAGTAACTCTATACTTTGAGAATCAGATTGAATGAATAATATGATTCTTTGAGGAAGAAATCTCATTTTACAATGGAATAAATGTACACGATGAAATGATTTATATAACTAGGTCTCTTTGGTATATGTAGGAGATAAAGAGCACCATTACAATTAAAGGGTCTAGCTGACCACACTAATATAACAATAGAAATGTAATAAATCAACATCTAGTTCTTAACTTACGCTATTCCAACAATAACCTTCTTTAGGGCTCACTACTTTGAGGGTCCTTTTTAGGGTTTTTTTTTTTTTCTTCCATTACTTCCCAACAAACTTCATGTTGGACTAGGGAAATATGGAACACCTTTCCCCTTCTAGGTTGGTGTCATTCTTTGCCTCGATAATTGCTAGTCCCCATTCAAATCCACCTTTCTCTACAAGCTGTTCCCCTTATCATCCAAGGGCACATCACTTAGGATCAAATTAGGGTTTAAACCATCCTTTATAAGAAAATTTATACCTGAAATTTGGAGATCCCCAAAAGGTATACCCTTCCCCACCTTGATTTGATTCCCATTTCTATATTTATTTTGAAAATACTACCTTTCTCCCCTTAAACCTCGGGCATAAATCTATTCTTTAATTAATCACATCATTTTCTAAGTCAACATTTGAGGTATTTTGTAAATTACTAAAATGCTTATTAAGTTTCACAAATGGTGTGTCTATCTCAAACCCTTAGAAAGTGATGTTACCATGTTCACATTTGTCATCTCCACCAATGGGATTTCTTGTATCCTTTGCAACCTCCACCTTCCCTCTTTCACATTCAATTCTAGACCTCCTGTCAAGTAATTTAATTGTATTTAAAATCCTTCAATAAATTATTGATCATGGTTTGTAGTCTTGTGAAGTAATTAGCACAATATATGTAGGAATTAGTGTAATAAACCAATCAAGATAGTGATATACTATAGATGTTAACCTATTCCTATGATATATGATTTACTTTACTTTCAATTATAGTTCTAATTTGAGCATGAAATTCTAGCATTCGTAGTTGTGTAAAGTAACTAGAGTTATGTCAAATATCTTAACCTGTGGAGTTTAGCTATAACACTAAAAACATAAATAAATCACTATGCATAAATAAAGAGCTAACTCAACCATTCTTGGTGATGATCATGTACTTGGGCACTAATCATGCTATTTGGACCTTGTTTTCAACAAATTTCTCTTTGCATATCAAATATTTTTATTTTTTCCATGAATCATCATTCAATTGTTGGTAAGCTAGGATAAAAACTAAATAACATTGCAAAAAATTAACATACCACACTTGCATAAATGAAAGATTAATTATGAAATCAAATAGCATGAATTAAAAACCACCATGTTTTCATGGAGTGAACTTTGTCTCCCAAAAACTCATGGTAGAAAACTAAACTATAACATCATAAACCTAAATCAAACTATGCAGAGAGAAATTTAAGAAGTTTTATTTATTACATCATAATATGGGCATATGATCGAAGATTCCCCCCTTTGAAATGGAGAAGGCACTCTTATATATATATATATAAACTAAGACAACCAATAATAAATTAAGATCCACAAATATCCCCTAGATCTACAAATTTCTCATGTGGTTATACCCAATTGCTAATTTATAGCAAGTAATATCTCTAAATATCTTTCCACAAATATCTCTAAAATATTTAATAACAAATATTCCATGATTATTTTCCATCCAATATGCTTGAGTAATCTTTATCAAATCTTCAAATATTGAAGGAGAAAATCAAATTTGAGGCTAAGTGGTAAAAAATTGCATTGCTACAAAATCTCCATTTTCTGTAGTCATCACCAAACTCACCCAACTCTCAAAGATAACTGAAATCATGCTATATTTCTAATATTTAATCATAAAATCACTAAATTAATAAAATGAATGCATTGGAAAATGATAACCTAATCCCACATATATCATTAAAATGGTCTTAATTCAAGGTTATTGAGAAGTGGAAAACGACTAAAAATCAAGAAAAGGTTGGTAAAAAGACGTCATTTTGGTGACCCACCACATTATACATCCCAATTTGAGACTAAAACTTCTTAAACCATCTCTCTATTCTACACTTGGTCAATTTCAGGATCACTTATCCTTATTCTATCCCCCAATATCATTTTTGGGGGCTAGTTATTTCTATACCACCATACTCCCTCTAACCTTATTATTTCATTTCCACACCTTACCATGCAATGTGTAGAAATTATACAACATCGAATGTATATCTGGATTCAATCCGATCTAACAATGTACTAAAGTTAAATATTGAATCACTTCTACAAATCAATTGCGGAATTAAAAACACAATCGCCGATCACATGAAGCAAATAAGAATCAATCAAACCACAACACAGATAATTTCCCAGGGAAAGCTTGCTGCTCAAAACCCCACTATCTTCTATCGTATATTCAGCATGGATACATGAAACAATTACATACAAATCTTCTCACAAGATCCCTCATGTACTCAGATAACTGTCTCAACTGTCCTGGATAAAATTGACCAATACTTAGCCAATTTACTGCCTCCTGATAGCCTTCCTTTCTTGCGCAATCTCGATGAATGCAACCCCTAAAGGACAAGAACATGGCCTTCCTTGTTGAATGCGAATTATCATGGGCACTCAAATGGTTGTTTGGTTGTATGTTCACATCCCAATAATCCTACAACCGATAGTCAAATTCCCTTCACCCAGATCTCTGAATCGGGTATCCACCAGGATCCGATATGCATGCAAATTCAATAATAGTAAATCCTTAGTTGCATGTGAGATCACCGATCGTGAATTAATTAATATTTAATTCACTTCTGATCTCTTACTTGTTATCTTCATTTACAACTAGCACAACTGAGTTTAACTCACTTAACCCGAGTTAAACTAATTAACAACCCGTTAACTAATGCACCACCGTACCTCAACTCGACATAACTAGAATTACTCGCATGCCTCACCAACCACTCTCTACTTCGGGAACTACTTCAACAATCGAGTTTATCACTCTCGCTAATTATTTCAAGTCATCATTGAGAATAGATTATAGTTTATTGTCCATCTTAATTAAGGGATAACTAAAATAGACATGCACCCAAAAATAGCACTGTGGGCCCCACCCTAGTGTAGGTGCTTAATGCAATAGGCGTGGGTGCTATAATTTTGTTGTCGAATCTCAACACTCCCTCTCAACAAGAAAGGGATTATCCTTCACCCAGATCTTATCTCTATGGTATTCGAATTTGCTCCTAGTGAGCGCCTGCGTCAGAATATGTGCATCTTGATCTTCCGTGGGAATGTACTGAAGCAACATTATTCTTCTCCGCACACAATATCTCAGATGATGGTACCAAATATCTATATGCTTGGACCTATCATGAAATACAGGATTAATTGAGAGTTTAATGCAACTTTGATTATCACAATAAAAAATTGTTAGATCCATCTGAGAACTAAAAAAACCAACCAAGATCTTTCTCATCCAGATAGCCTCACATGCAGCTTGACTTGCTGCCATGTATTATGTTTCCACTAAACTGAGTGCCACAGATCATTGTTTCCTGTTGTACCAGGAAACCGTTGTCGATCCTATGCTAAAGATCCCTCCAGATGTGCTCTTTCTTTCTGATGGACTGCCCACCCAATCTGCATCTGTGAAGCCTTGAAGCTTCACTCCCTCTGTCCGTGTCTACCATAGATCATACTCTGATGTGCCCCTCAGGTATCTTAAGACATTCTTCCCCGCCTTCCAAAAGAACTTGGTAGGCTTAACCATAGCTTGAATCAACTGGTTAACTGTGTAGTAAATGTTTGGTATGGTGTTCACTAGATACATCAATGAACCAAATAACTGCTTGTAGACAGTAGCATCCACTACCTCTCTAGAAGTAGCATCTGCTTTCCTCCAATTTCCTGGAACATGAGTATCCATGGGTTTGCAGCTCTACATGTGAAACTTACCCAGTATCTCATTTGCATACTTTCCTTGAGACACAAAAATTTCACCATCCCGCTGCCATATTTCCAATCCAAGGAAATAATGAAGGAGTCCCATGTCCTTCATTTCGAACTCCCTTGCAAGATCCTCCTTGCATGAGTGTATCTACTTCTCATCACCAGTAAAAATTAGATCATCAACATAAAGAAAAATAATCAATAGCTTACCCTCAACCAAAATCTGGTACAGGTTTGCATCTGCTTCACTTTTGGTGAAGCCGAGTCCAGTGAAATAACTGTCTATCTGAGTGTACCAAGCACATGGTGCTTGCTTCAGCCCATACAGTGCTCTTTTGAGTCGACACATGTGTGACTCACTGTTGAATATCTCAAAACCTTTATGTTGCTCTATGTACACCTCTTCCTCAATGATCCCAATGAGAAACACATTTTTCACATACATTTGATGAATGCGCCATCCCATTTGCGCTGAGAGTGCAAGGATGGATATTATGGAAGAGTACCTTGCAACAGGTGCAAAATTTTCATCATAATCTATCCCCTTGATCTGTGAGAATCTCCGGGCCACAAATAATGCCTTGTATTTATCCACACTTGCATCAGTAGCTTGCTTTACCTTGTAGATCCAACCACTAATTTGTCGACCGGTCTTGGGACTATCTCCCATGAACTGTTCTTGACAATGGAGTCATACTTCTCCACCATTTCATCAACCCAAGTTGGTTTCTACACTGATTCCTAAACGGAAGACGGTTCAGTCACAATACATTTTCTCATCAGATCCATGTATCTAGTAAATCGGTCAGGATATTGTCTCTGTATGCGATGTGAAGTAGGGGCTCCTACATTCTCTACAACATCAAGTCTTAATCTATCAGCTTCCGTGGGGTGCCTTCTGCCATTTCTAATGGATGGATCTGCATGAGTGTTTTCCTCCACTCCATGAACCTCCTCATGTGGCTGATCCACATCTTGAGGCTCATCCTTGGGAACCAACAATTCCTCCTTTGCATGCAAGTCCAGCTCCCTCTCAAGGGAAAACCACATGGCTTTCTCCTCATCAAATTTTATATCCCGTTGCATAACGTCATTCTGTTGTTTGGAAAATACACATGATAATTATGGGGCATTTTAGTGTACCCCACAAAAATCTCGATCTTAGCTGTCGGTTCTAGCTTCTTCTTGGTGTCCTTGGCCACATGCACATAAAAATATGAGCCAAAAATCTTAAAGTGTGAAGCATCAGGTTTCTTACCAATGAAAGCCTCTTCAGGTGTACTCATGCCAAGTATCCTATGAGTACAATGGTTTTGCAAAAATGCCGTAGTGTTTCATGCTTCCTCCCACAGATGCATTGGTAGACCTTGATCATGCAACATCACTCTTGTTGCACCCACAATCATTCTGTTCTTTCTTTTCACGACCCCATTCTTCTATGGGTTATGAGGCGCTATCAAATCTCTTCGAATTCATTCTTTGTTGCAGAAGTTATTGAATTCGTTAGAGATGTATTCTCCACCATTATCGCTCCTAAGAGCCTTCACTTGCTTCCCCGAATCTTTCTCCATTAGTGCCTTAAACTTAAGAAACTTAGAGAATTCCTGATCTTTCTTCTGCATGAAGAAGATCCAACACTTACGAGAAAATTCATCAACAAATATTTCATAGTACTTATGTTTTGTTGTCAAAGCAACAAAGAATGGTCCACACGCGTCTGTGTGAACTCTCTCAAGGATCCCCGAAGCTTGGTTCTCCTTCTCATGAAAGGTGGCCTTTACATATTTTCCAATAGTACATCCCTTGCATGTGTCTGACTATGCAAGTGTACCCCTGGGAAAACCAGTAGAAATTTGTTGCATGACTTTCAAGGCTCCAAGGTGAAGATGGCCCAATCTCCTCTGCCATAATTCGCCCTCATCCCAGCTCACCACTTGATCTGCCTTGCCCATCATTGCTGTGCAGCCATCTACCTCTAGCTTATAGATATTCTTAACTTGAATCCCTATTCTCTTGGCTTTCCCTCTTGTTTTATGTCATAGGAAAGCTTTTCCTTCACTAAAAACAACATCATAGCCTCTATCCACCAACATTGCGACTGAGACTAAATTTTTCTTCAAACCTAGTACATGCATTACATATTTTAATTGAAAGGGTTTACCTGACTGCCTTTGGAAGGTAATGGTACCAATCCTGATAGCACTGTACCGCCCGTCATAGCCCATTTCAATATGCAACTCGAGATACTTCTCCTCCAAGTCACTGAAAAGTTCGTTGTCTCCCGTCATGTGAAAGGAAGTGCCACTATCCAAATACCACACAGATCCTAATGCACTTGATACCATGCATGTGATTAATGAGAATTCAAGCTCAAATTGCGAGGCAAGAGCCTCACCAGCTACATATCCTCCAACCTTCTTGTTCTGCTTCTTTTGTGGACATTTAGTAGCAAAACACCCATGCTCGTGACAGTGAAAACATTTCACCTTGGACATGTCTTTCTTCTTACCATTCTTGGACTTAGATTTGGAATGGAATTTCTTCCCCTTCCCCTTCTTCACCTTGGTAGCCAAGGCACAATCCTCTTCATCTTCATTCTTAGATGAAGATCCATCTCTGGTGTTCCATCTGAACTCCTCCTACACCAAATCCGACCATAGTCGTTCCCAATCTGGCAATTTTTCCCTTCCATTGACAGAATCTTGATAACTGTGCCAACTCTTGGGAAGTCCTAGGGGAGCCAAACTCACCAAATCATCATCATCGATTGTTATACCAACGCTCCATAGTTCATCTTGACATTAGACAAACTTTGTTAGATATTTTGGTATGGAGTCGCCCTTCTCCATCTTGATCTTCTTGAGTTTATCTTTGAGCAAGAATTTCCTATGGTCGCTATTGCTTTGGAATAGATCTGTCAAAGTCTTCCACATTGCATATGGTGTGGCTTTCCCATGGAGCTTGAGACAATGTGGTCTCGTGCTCCCTCCAACAGAATCCTCCTCGCCTTTGCCACTTTCTTTTGCCATGCATCAAGATTTGCAGCATCTGTCACACCAGGTTTAGGAACATCATTTTCAATGAAATCCTTCAAGCCATTGTCTTCGAGTACTACCTCCATCTCGTCTGTTATCACAAAATTGTACTTAATCGGCTGCTTATCAAACAACTCAGTGTAACTATTTCAAACCACTTCTAATTGAATCTTAGCCTCTTCAGTTTGAGAGGGCTCTCTCTCAAGGGGGTTTTATGATATTGAATAATGATAGTACTAGATGGTTAACTCTATGGAAATAGTAACTTGTTTTTTATGATTGCAGGTTGAAAATAATGCAGGCTTGCTACCATTGGGCTTATGGAGTCAACCATCAGTATTTTCAGTGACAAAGGCTTTAAACATGGAAGCTGAGGCAGATAGAGGTCTTTAACAAAAGCAACTCACACATAAAACATAGGAAAACACAGTGATTTCATCACTAAAGGAAGTCAGAGCATAACGTTATGAATTCTGAGTAATAGAGATGAAATCTACTGCAAGTAGTAAAATATAAAGATGTAGATCAATAAGACATTAAAAAAAACCTCATGATAATCTCAGGTTTGTCAAGAAGAATATCACTTTGTATTACTGATATAGGTCAAAAACATAAAAGTAGTGGTTTGGTGCAAATGTTCTCCAACCCTTGACTACTTCGATGCTTTGTTTTTAAATAGACATTATTTACAACAAGGATGATCTGCCTAGTGGCTAGATCATCGAATTCTCCTATGACACCTTTCATAACTGAAATACATAACTTCTAACAGAAAACTGACAGCTACACCCTAAAGAAACATTCTCCTAATAGGACTCTAACTCCTATTTATTACATTTCTCTATCCTATATGTGAAAACAGTTACACGATGGTTACAAGATAAATATCGCATTCTTGAGAGACACATGATTTAATTCATCACCACTTTACATATTTAAGACCTCCCTATATTTGTGGAGCATAACTCTATTTTTTAGGAATAGATGACCCTTATCTTCAACGCTGCTTTGACTGGTGAATTGTCTTCATAGCACTTCCTTCAAGTCATAAATATCTAATGATAAGCCCCCTTGACAAGCTGGGGATCTCCTTCTGGCCAAAACTGCCTTTAAGATGCTCAAAAATCTTCAAAAATGGCTCACTACGAAAACATGATAGTTTCGTAGAGAGTTTTGGTAGCGTTGAAAAAGTGAATTATGCATCCATTTACTTCGCTCCTTTGTTGTTCCATGATTTTAATCAAGTCATGACACATCACCACCATGAATCTCCCTCCTTGTATCAAGAAAAAACTGACTTTAGAAGCAAAAAGGTTGCAACAGGTTATTTCATAGCGTATACCTGGCTTTAAGCCTAAGGAATGCTATGAAACTGTGTTAAAACCCATAAATTTCCCATTTCAACATTGTCTTCAAAAACTGATCTCTTGCTGCAAAACTCTGATTTTTTGCATGTTATAAATAATACATATTCCATCTCAACTTACTGCTCCTATGGTGTTTCCTCCTCATTTATGATCAGTTGACTTATAGGCTTTTCCACCACAATCATTTTCAAACCTTTCTTTTCCAACTCTTCATGAATCAACTCCAATTTCTACTCTAGGTCTTTCACTTGATCTTTCAGTGCCCTGTTCCTGGATTGCAAGTGAAGGTTTCTCTTTATTATATGCTTGACCTCTCCTCTTAGTGGCTGAGTCCACTTTATCAATTTTTCTGTATTGTCCAAGGTCTTTGAGACACTTGTGACTTGATCTTCCCATGTCTTCCTCATTTGTTCAAATTGAACCCTTTCATATCTATGCTTCTTTGCCTCTTTCTTCAAGACTTATATCTCTTCCTTTGCTTCTTTCAACTACTCCTTAAGGGTTTCCACTTCTGATTTTCAGTGATTTTCTCTTTACCCTTCTTCTGTTTTATGACTAGATTTTCTTTTGCAGGTGAGGAGAGGTCTATGATGCTTGGTGGTGGCTGAGCAATTTCACATTTGATGATTAGATCTTCTTTTGCAGGTGAGGAGAGGTCTATGATGCTTGGTGGTGGCTGAGAAATTGTAGAAATTATATAAATAATGTGTTATACATCCAATATTCTCCTAATTACACACTATTTGAATTCATGCATAATACAGAATCTCTTCTACTATTGATCATTACTTGCGGAAATTAAATCAATTGCATGCACACATTAAAACCATAAAAATTCACACATATGAACACAGTAATTTATGGGAAAGCTTAAAGCTGAAAACCCCCAACTATATGTATATTATATGTCATAGATATCATGTAACAATCATCATACAAAGCTTCTCACAAGCCCTCAGTACAATCTCCAATTGCTACACACTAATCAGGTCCGATCTAGCTAATCCCATGTACCGATCTCTGCCACCTGCTAGCCTGCCTCTACTGCGCAATCCCTGCTGAATATGGGCTCTGAATGAACTCGAATCCACCTGGCTTACACTGCACAATCCTCATTGGCATCTCCATCAATGTGTGGTGCAAACTCATGCACTAGTATAGTCACAATTGATAGTCACACTGCTCTTTCACCTACCTCTCCACTAGTCTCCACTGAAATTGTCCATGCATTGTAGTTAACTAATGTATTCTTCATTTGATTAATGAGTTAATAATTAGTGAATTAATTAATAATTAATTCACACCACTCTCACTAGTGTATCAATCAGTTAGACTAGATACAACTAGCTCAACTGTGTCTAACTGAGTTAAACTGAACACAACTCCATTAACTACTTCTACTAACTCCACCAAACTCTGTCACATGAGTTCTAACTGAAGTCTCCATGTAATAGCTCCACTTAACCCTCAGGAATAGCGTAATTCCTTCTGTCAGCTCCTGTGCCACATCTGTGCACTTAACTGAAGTGCTCAAAGAGAATAAGATAATGTTTATAGTCCAAATATTATTAAGAGCTAATAATATTCGACATATCTATTTTTAGACTGGCAATCTAAAAATAGATTCCGCCCAATATGTCTGAAAATAGAAGTCCATCTATTTTTTCTGACTTGACCAACCATCCACAAATAGCATCCTGCAACTCATAGAACATGATCCATATGTCTAAAAATAGACATAGTCTAAAAATAGACTTTGCGCCAAAAATAGCCTGCGGGCCCACTTAGTGAAGGCGACTCTTTTCCACTAAGCTCATCATCTTGTTGCAATCTCAACACTCCCTCTCAACAAGATATGGATTATCTGCAACCCCTATCCTGCCCCTGTGGTATTCGAATTTGCTCCTGGTGAGCGCCTTCGTCAAGATATCAGCATCCTGATCCTCCGTAGGAATGTATGAAAGTAACATGACCTTCCGCTGCACACAATCTCTGATATGATGATACCTGATGTCAATGTGTTTAGATCTATCATGAAATACTGGATTAACCGAGAGTTTGATGCAACTCTGATTATCACAATATATCACAGTAGGATCCAAGTGTGAACCGAACAACCCGACCAGGATCTTCCTCATCCATATAGCCTCGCATGCAACCAAAATTTCTGCCATGTACTCAGCCTCCGCTGAACTGAGTGCCATGGATCTTTGTTTCCTACTATACCAAGAAACTGATGTAGACCTGATACTAAATATCCCTCCATATGTGCTCTTTCTGTCTGTTGGGTTCCCTGCCCAATCTGCATCTGTGAAGCCATGCAACTTCAACTCATCCAATTGTCTGTACCACAGTCCATATCCCGATGTGCCTCTGAGATATCTCAATACATGCTTGCCTGCCTTCCAAAAGAGCTTGGTAGGCTTAACCATAGCTTGTGAAAGATGGTTAACAGCATAGCATATGTCAGGTCGTGTATTGACCAGATACATAAGCGACCCCACCAACTGTCGATAAACAGTGGCATCTACTACCTCCGCCGAAGTAGCATCCTCCTTCCTCCATCCACCAGGAAGAGGAGTATCAACAGGCTTGCAGCCATGCATGTTGAACTTCTCCAGTATCTCCCAGGCATACTTGCCTTGAGAAACAAACAGTCCACCACTGCGCTGCCAAATTTCCAATCCCATGAAATAATGAAGGAGGCCCAAGTCCTTCATCTCAAACTCCTTTGCAAGATCAGCCTTGCATGAGTGTATCAACAGTTCATCACCTGTCAAAATCAAATCATCTACATAAAGTATAATGATCAGCAACTTACCCTCCACCACAATCTGGTATAGGTTAGGATCTGCCTCACTCTTGGAGAATCCAAGTCCGGTGAAATAACTGTCTATCCATGTGTACCAAGCATGAGGTGCTTGTTTCAACCCATACAGCGCTCTCTTGAGCCTGCACACATGCGACTCGTTGTTGAAGATCTCGAAACCTTCGGGCTGCTCTATGTACACCTCCTCCTCAATGACTCCGTTGAGGAACACAGTCTTCACATCCATCTGATGAATGTGCCATCCCATCTGTGCTGAGAGAGCTAGGATGCTCCGTATGGAAGAATACCTTGCGACAGGTGCAAAGGTTTCCTCATAGTCGATCCCCTCAATCTGTGAGAAGCCCCGGGCAACAAATCTTGCCTTGTACTTCTCGATGCTCCCGTCAGCTGCTTGCTTCACTTTGTAGATCCATCTCGAACCTACCACTGATTTCCCTTCTGGCCTTGGGACAATCTCCCATGCACTGTTTCTGACAATCAAATCATACTCTTCCACCATGGCATCTACCCATGCGGGATCCTCCATAGCTTCCTCGAAAGAGGATGGCTCCGTCACGATACACTTGCTCATCAGAGCCATGTATCCAGTAAATCGGTCAGGTGACTGTCTCTGTCTGCGCTGTGATGTAGGGGCTCCTACAATCTTCTCTCGCATCTTGATTCAGCTTGCTCGGCCTTCGTCCCTCTTCGCCCTCTCGATGGTCAAGGGCCAGATGAGTGGGGCCGAACACTCCATGAACCTCCTCTTTTGGCTGATCCACATCCTGAGGCTCATCTGTAGGAAATAATAGCTCCTCATCTGCATGCAAGTGTAGCTCCCTCTCAAGCGAACACTTCATGGCTTTCTCCTCATGAAATTTTATATCCCGTCACACAACAATCTTCCGACTGTTTGGAAAATACGCACGATAGTTGTGGGGTGTTTCTGTGTACCCCACAAATATCCCAACCAATGCGGTCGGCTCCAGCTTCTTTCTGGCATCCTTCATCACATGAATGTAAATAGATGAGCCAAAAATCTTCAACTGAGAAATATCGGGCCTCTTACCAAAAAACACCTCCTTGGGTGTACTCATGCCAAGTATCCTATGAGGACAATGGTTTTGCACATAAATCGTAGTGTTGCATGCCTCAGCCCACAAGTGTATGGGAAGGCCCTGATCATGCAACATCGCCCATGCAGCACCCACGATCGCTCTGTTCTTTCACTCCGCGACCCCATTCTGTTGTGGGTTATGAGGTGTTATGAGCTCTCTTCGAATTCCTTCTGCGCTGCAAAATTCCTTGAATTCGCCAGAGATGATCTCTTACTTTTTGTCGTTTTTGGATTTTTATTGATCTTGGTTGGTTTCATAATGTGAGATGGAAATTCTAAAAGACAAGTATGGTTATGAATATTCAAGGCAATGATGTCCTTTATAATGATTTACCAACGAAATGAAAAAGGAATTTAGGTTATACAATGACAAAAACTTGAAAATGAAAATGTCTTCTTTGAAGAGTATTGAAAAGGTCTGCTGCACATTAATATTCTAACGAGAAAACTAATATCAAAGCTACACATCCATAATTCAATCCCTCACCATCGGTCATTTTGGCAGCAGCTTTGTTTCTTGAAGATGTTATAGGCAATTTAATATATCTAACTTTACAGAAAGAAACTAATATCAAACTCCATTTCTAATTCAATCCCTCACCATCAGTCCAGCTGTGGCTTTCGGAGGCAACTGAAGATGTTATGAGCGATTTAATATATCTAACTTGCAAGAAGGAAAATAATATCAAACTACACATCCATAATTCAATCCCTCACCATCAGTCCAGCTGTGGCTTTCGGAGGCAACTGAAGATGTTATGAGCAATTTAATATATCTAACTTGCAGAAAGGAAAATAATATCAAACTACACATTTCATAATACAATCCCTCACCATCAGTCCAGCTGTGGCTTTCGGAGGCAACTGAAGATGTTATGAGCAGTTTAATATATCTAAATCTAACTACTGAAGCAAATGTGCAAGACTGAAATAAACAAAGCAATACCGGAATTAAACAAAAACTAAGAAAAAAAATAAATTAACAGCAGGACAATATTGATTCCATGTCATTAGTCAAAAGATATGCAAATGCCCGGGCTGCCATGAAAAATTATGCTAAAAGCTATGATTTCAGAAAGCAATCTAAGTAAGGAAATATGACAAAACAGAATTGAAAGCAACTTATCTAGAAAACATGCAAAAGCCTCCTTGGATAGCAGGGGCCCTCTGCTACCAATTTGGTGAAGTCCTTCAGCTCCTTAAAATTGTAATCAAAACACCATCAAAGAACTGAATTTCTCTATTAAAAAAAACTCACAAATCTACATCCCATTCCATCTTGAACTTTGTTACAAAAGACTTCTCTACTACTTTTTCATTACTTTCTCATTACCTATGATAGGAGAAAGCTTCTCCTATTTATACAAAATATGAGGAGTCATCTCATTAATGGGAGTCCATGAATCTCTCCCTCCATCTCTAGAGTTACAATCAAAATAAGAAATGATAAGACACATGTCTTTCTAGAGTTTCAACACAACTTGAGGAATGAGACACATATCCTCTTAGAGTTTCAATACAACAAGGAAGTGAGACACATATCCTCTTGATCCCATAATCTTCTCCAACCAAATTCGAATTTGGCCTTAGAGTGCCACATAAGGGTCTTCTAGAAGTCTCCTTTGGACCTACACATGTCACAAAACTCATAACACATATATAGATATATGAAACTATGTTAATTTTCTAGTTTCTAATCATAAATTCACTTAAAATACATAAAATAAATAACTTTGGAAAACAAGGATCCTAACCCATATATTTATGAAAATGGTTGCTTGATGTATGGTTTTGGGTCAAATGGCTATGAAATAAGAGCTAAATGGTTATGACATAATGGAAATATGTATGAATATGGAGAACACTTTTGAGACTCAACATACCCCCCAACTGAAGTTGTTGCATGTCCTCATGCAACTATTGCAATGATTCATTTGTCCATGAGTTGATCTTTTATGAGTTTTGACTCATAGATTCATTCCAAACTTTGCTTCTTGATATTTCCCTTTTTGGCAAAGTATAATACATTTGATTGCAACACACTTTTTTCTTTTTTTCTCTATTTTTTTTCTTTTTCTTTTTTTCTCAATGGTTGGTTCTTGTGTGACAACCATTTTTTTTTTTTTTTTTTTTTGAAGCATTGGTTCTTGTGTAACAATGCTTTATTTTCTTTGTTGCATCAAAGTTCATGAAAACATTTAGAATCAATTACTTCATCAATGAATTGATCATTTGCAAGGCATATAATCTTTGGATCATGTTGCAAAAATAGTTGGTTGGGAAGTATATGTGGGTGGAAATGAAATGAAAATGTGTGATAGTGTATGACATGTGGATATGAAATGATGTCCCTTCCCCCCAACTAAAGATATGACAATGTGGAAAAGGGAGTGAGGAATTTTTCCAAAGTTACAATTTTAGCATTCTAATGAATTACATGACTAAAAATTAGAAAACAACATACCTTCACTTACCTTAAATGTGGATGAGTTGTGTATGTGTGGTGGCTGCAAAATTCTGATCATATTCTTCTTCAAGTGGCTGAACAAGAGGAGTCATGGATAAAGAGATGAGATGACTTTTTATTGCTCCTACTAAAACTTGCTGAAATCTGCTCCAAAATGCTGAAAATAATAGTCTTCATGTCTTCAAAACTCATTAGCATAATTCCTACTATGTGAAAAGATGTTCTGATGTCGAACATAGTAGGAAATTGTTGACTTAGTGGCCATTAATGGATGCCACTGGTCAACACGAGAACTCTCACCATTGATGACAATGAGAGTCAAGATGCCCAAACACATCTTGCTAGGTACGAATGATTTTGCTGATGTCGAGTCACCTAGAAGATCTGACGAGCAAGAGACATTAATGTATTCCCATTGTTTGTCAGCATGAGAACTTTCCATTAAGGCATGCAAGCCTCAAGGTGTTTTACAAAGAACTTAGACTCAAAGGACTATAGACTCAATAGTTTGCATTGAAGCAGGGCTTATTTGCGGAATGAAAATGACAAGAAATAGAAGATGGAAATGGAAGATGAAAATGGAAATGGACAATAAGCATGTGAATGAGCCTCTTGCTTTTATTTGTGGGTTATGAATGGACAAAAAGAAATGGAAAGTGGATGTGAATGTAAATGGAAAACATGAAGTGAAATGAGGTGAATGGTTTATTATGAGGTATGGATGTGATGGAGACAATAGTATCTGAAAGTTTTTCAAGTGTTTGGATCTGAATTTGCATCAGCATATTTCCTCCTCTTTGTTGCTGATCATCCTCTTATGAAACAAATTGGTCTCTTAAAGAGACACCATTCTCTTGTAGTCATTTTTCCTTCCTCCTGGAACCTGCAAAAAAACTAATACTTCTTCTGCAATGGAATTTAAGATTATCAAAGGGAGAGAGGTGATCAATCTCTCTAGTTATGATATTTACACACAAATCTAAGAATTTGTATTAATGAAATAAGTTCTCAAAGGAAAAATCAAAAGAATTTATACCTGTTCTGGAATTAGTGCCTCAAATTGAATGTAGCTTCTTTTCAGTAATTTATTTCATTATTTGCCATTTCAAACTCTAATGATGGATTTCTCATTGTATAGATCTTGTTGAGACCTTTCCAACGATACTTGGATCATCAAAATCTGATTTTGTATGAGAAAGTTATGCTGATTTGAACAATGAGGTTTTTCAGCTGCGGAATTGGAGAACAGCTGCGGAATTGGACTTCAGCTGCGGAATTGGAGAACAGTTGCGGAATTGGACTTTAGCTGCGGAATGTCGACGGTTTCTGTAGCTAAAAATCTTGAATAAAAAATTAGCCATTCATCCTTCATCATCAATCCAAAATTAATCAATACCTTCAGAAAAGTGAGCAAATAACTTATTCATTTCATTGATTCAAAATTATTGATTTATTTTTTTTTTTATTTTTTTTTTAATAACAAAATTAAAAAAAGAAATGCAATTTTTTTTTTTTTTTAAAGTTTCAACAAATGATGCTAAATAAAGCAAACTCAGATACATTGACCAATCGTGACCTTGCAATGACCATAGAATGGTAAGTGAAGATCAAATAAGATGAAAAATAATATATTGGTAAGCATTGAAGAACATAAAATGCATGATTGCTATTTCAAAATATAATCTTTCATCTCTTCAAAATTTATTTTTGTATTTGTTTGATCCTTGAGGACTATCACAATCAGTAACCGTTCAGGACCACCCCCCTCAGTTGGAATTCCAATTGTAGCAGTTGCCATTACAGACACGTTCAATCTCAATTTGAGCTTACCTTTATGCTACTAAGGTTTATTGTGTCATCTGCACGACCATGTGCTTGATAATATCCTTCTGTAGTTCGCTCAATTCATCCCCATGCCCTCTTAATGTCTTTCCATAGTGATGTGGCATCCCTTTGAAATAAACATCATAATGGTTGGTGTTTAATAATGTCGTTGAAGCACCAAAAATTGCTGGGCAGATGATAAAGGAGATATGAAATCCAACATTCAGAAAATGAAATTGAATTAAATTCAAAAATGAGTGGAATGTGGATTGAATGCCATGATAAGAGTTTGATTTCATTTTGGATTCTTCTTCCTAGAGATCAGGAAACCGAATTATCACTGCAGAGTGCCGTTTTCAAATTCTTCACTCAGAAAAAACCGTTTTTCCTCACGCGGCAGGAAAAAATGGCCTTCAAATAACCGAGAAATTCTCCCAGACCGCCACGAATTTCGTAAAACGATTTCTGGGTTATCTAATTGACCACGTTGGCGAAAAAAACCATGTTTTATTTTTTCTAAATTCATCTCCGTTTGGCCAAATCGTGCTTTCAAAGTTTGGCGTTTTTCTCTGTTTTGCGTTTTTCTGTTTTGACCTCTGTTTGTTTTCTTTCAGGTTCGGTTATAGCTGCATCAATCTCTGCAAACACTTGTTCTTTGGGAAGATTCCCGTCAACCTTCCAAATCAGATTTGTCTTTACAAATATTTCCCATGCTTATCCTTCACCTAAGCATTCTTCAGTTCAATCAAGGCACGTTTTGCCTCTTTAAAAAAAATTTCAATTTCAATGCCTTGTTCTCTTACATGTGGCTGTCTTATGAATCTCAAGGAGCGTTTGGTGATGGTAGGCAGTATTGGCAAGGCTGACAGGCCTGGTATAATAAAAGGAATTGGCATTGATAGGTTTGAATGGCGAGAGATTTGCACAAAGGCCTCACGAATTCTTTCAGGGATTTGGGGAATTTTGATGATGTCTTTTCCAGCTCAAATCCTACGAGTCAATAACGCTGTCATAAGCTCTGAAACACTGCAACCTAGAAGCTATGCAATATCTCTAACTCCATCATTTTCAACTTCTACGTGATTTTCATTATCAAAAGCAAAAAAAAATCTGATGTTTCCGAGCCATAATACAACTGCAAGCATCGTAAATGGTTGAATTTTTATGCTTTCTGTTGAGAGTAATTCATTTTTTCCAAAATGCCATGGCCTTTTCATTTTTGTTTATTGATTTGATTTGTTGTTGTTTTGTTTTTGTTGTTTTTTTTATTATTTGTTTTGTTAATAAAACTATATATGTTATATTTCAAGAATTAAAAATATACATATATGTTTTACTAAACAAAATGATTATTATTTTTTTTTTTAAATTGTTTTGTTAATAAAATTACACATGTTAAATTTTGGAAAATTAAAAATATACATATGTAATTTACTAAACAAAAACAATTTATTGATTTTTTTTTTTAAATGATTTGTTATTAAAATTATATATATATTTTCAAAAATAAAAATATACATATATATCTTAGTAACAAAACAATTTAATTTTTTAATTTTTTTTTTTTTTTTTTAAATTGATTTGTTTAATAAAATTATGTATGTGATATTTTCAAAAATTTAAAAATACACATATATATTCATTAAACAAAACAATTTATTGAAATCAAAGTTTTTCATGAAAACAATTTTTTTTTTTTTTTAAAATTGTTGAATCAATTGAAATGATGAAGTTTTATTTTGTCTCCTCTTTTTTTTTTCATATAAAAATTCTTTTTCTGATCCTCCAGATCACACAAAGTGCAAGAGGAGAGCATACTCAAGAATTATTAAAATTTTTTTTACATAACAATCCTTTTTCTGATCCTCCAGATCACACAAAGTGCAGGAGGAGAGCATACTCAAGAATTATTAATTTTTTTAGATGTAAGAAATAAGGCTACCTAGTTACACTTCCCCGGCAATGGCGCCAAAATGTTTGGTCAATTTAGTGTGTCCTAAATTGCTAACATAAATTATCAACCAGGGATTCGTAAGCTGACGAAGTGTGGCGCACTATATGTGTAAGATAACCTATCTCTTACTTTTTGTCGTTTTTGGATTTTTATGAAATTCTAAAGACAAGTATGGTTATGGATATTCAAGGCAATGATGTCCTTTATAATGATTTACCAACTTGAAACTGAAAAAGGAATTTGAAACATACAATGACAAAACTTGAAAGGAAATGAAAATGTGTTGCTGAAATGAAAAAGGTGTTGCTAATCTAATAAATCAAAACAGTGAACTAGTGAGCATGAAACCAAACTATTCTTGCTGCTGTCTAAACACAAAAGAAACTATGCTGAAAGAAATCCAAAAGTTGCAATAAAATAAATCTAAATCAAATTACATCAACTTGTCTTCTGATCCCTCATCATTAGTCGAGCTATGATTTTCGGAAGTAACCATAAACAACTTGAGTAACTGATATCTAACTTGCAGAAAGTAAACTAATATCAAACCACACATTCATAATTCAATCCCTCACCATCAGTCCAGCTGTGGCTTTCGGAGGTAACTGAAAATGACATGAGCAATTTAATATATCTAATTTGCAGAAAGTAAACTAATATCAAACTACACATTCATACTTCAATCCCTCACCATCAGTCCAGCTGTGGCTTTCGGAGGTAACTGAAAATGACATGAGCAATTTAATATATCTAAATCTAACTCCTGAAACAAATGTGCAAGACTGAAATAAACAAAGCAGTGTTGGAATTAAACAAAAAGTAAATTAGCAGCAGAACAATATTGATTCCATGTCATTAGTCAAAAGATATGCAAATGCCCGGGTTGCCATGAAAAATTATGCTAAAAGCTATGATTTCAGAAAGCAATCTAAGTAAGGAAATATGACAAAACAGAATTGAAAGCAACTTATCTAGAAAACATGTAAAAGCCTCATTGGATAGCAGGGGCCCTCTGCTACCAATTTGGTGAAGTCCTTCAACTCCTTAAAGATAAGATCACAATAGCATCAAAGAACTAAGCTTCTTTATTCAAAAACTCATAAATCTACATCCCATTCCATCTTGAACTTTGTTACAAATCTACTTCATCATTACTTCCTCATTACTTTCTCATTACCTATGATAGGAGAAAACTTCTCCTATTTATACAAAATATGAGGAGACATCTCATTAATGGGAGTCCATGAATCTCTCCCTCCATCTCTAGAGTTACAATCAAAATAGGAAATGATAAGACACATGTCTTTCTAGAGTTTCAACACAACTTGAGGAATGAGACACATATCCTCTTAGATTTTCAATACAACAAGGAAGTGAGACACATATCCTCTTGATCCCATAATCTTCTCCAACCAAATTCGAATTTGGCCTTAGAGTGCCACATAAGGGTCTTCTAGAAGTCTCCTTTTGACCTATACATGTCACAAAACTCATAACACATATATAGATATATGAAACTATGTTAATTTTCTAGTTTCTAATCATAAATTCACTTAAAATACATAAAATAAATAACTTTGAAAAACAAGGATCCTAACCCATATATTTATGAAAATGGTTACTTGATGTAGGGTTTTAGGTCAAATGGCTATGAAATAAGAGCTAAATGGTTATGACATAATGGAAATATGTATGAATATGGAGAACATTTTTGAGACTCAACAGCTATCCTGAAGATTATGGATGAATCTCACCAATCAAATCTAGCCCCCACTGTTGAAATGGAACCTCAACATAGATAGGCATCAAGGGTAAAGGAACAAGCTTTTTCTTACCATAAAAAATCTAGCATTCATGGCAGACAACTATCTTTCTGTAGACATCTTTGAACATTGTATTCTAGTAGTACCCTGCTCTGAGAATATTTTTTGTTGTGGCCTTCCAATAATGATGACCTCAAAAATATCCTTTGTGAAACTCCTCAATCACTTTTTCAGCCTCCTCTTCCAACAAACAATTCAAAAGAATACCACTAGTATCCTTCCAATACATATTTTTATCTATGATGCAATACCTCAAGGATTTCAACTTCACAAACCTTGCTTTAGATTTTGTTAATTCAACAGGAGCTCTATGATGATGTAAGTAAAAAACAATGTCTTTGTACCAGTCAGATAGGATGTACTTTTCTTCAATGGGAATTAGCTCTTCATCTTCATCTAATAATTCTGAAATTTATGCAATTAAATTCATATCAAGACGGTCAAAATTGGACTGTGCCATCAGTTTTTCTAGCCCCTGACATTTCACCAATTTTGTAGGTCCGATTTCTATGTCATATTCCAGCAAGTTAGCTATCCACTTCCCTCTCATACCATTAGGATCAGCTTGAGTCAAAATGTCCTTCACAAAAACATTAGGAACAAATGCTATAACATGAGAATGCATAATGTAAATTCTGAAATATTTGATTGCTTTGACCAAAGCATAGGCCTGTTTCTCTAGGATATTGTACTTCAGCTCTGAATTAGCTAAGGTCCTGCTAAAAAATGAAATAGTTTGCTCAATACCTTGTTTCCCTTTCTGCAACAAAACTCTAGCAATTGTATTTTATGATGCAAATGTAAAAACCATAAATTCCTTTAAAAAATCTGGGCTAATCAACACTGGTGCTTGAGTGAGTGCCTTCTTGATTTCCTCAAATGAGTTCTTTGCTTCAACTTTCCATTTAATGTCAAATCCTTTCTTAAACATCTTGGTTATGTCTTTGAAAATCTCAGCAAAATTTGGAATATACCTCCTCACAGAATTTATTCTTCCAAGGAAAGATTGAATTACTTTCCTGCTTCTAGGCAGATCTACTTTTTGAATGGAATTGACCATGTTTGGATCCATCTTAATCCCATCTTTAGATGTAATGTGCCCAAGTAACTTCCCTGAAGTCAGAGAAAAAATTATTTTAGTGGGATTGAGAGAAATTCCAAACCTTCTACACTTCAGTAGAACTTTCTCTAGATGCTTTAAGTGGTCTTCATCTCTCCTTGAGAAAACTGTTATGTCATGCAGATATACAACCACCAACTTATCCTTCTCCTCAGTAAAGGCAATGTCCTTTTCTCTTTAAAAAGTCGCTCCTGCATTCATCAGACCAAAGGGCATCTTGGCATACATGAATGTCCCCCATGGTGTGGTAAAGACATTTTTCTCCTGATCTTCTGGGTGCACTAGTATCTGATTGTTTCCTGAAAAGCCATCCAACATATACATCCTTTGGGAACAAACAATGTTTTGAAGAATTTGATCCATCTTAGGGAGAGGGTAATTTTCTTTCAGAGAAGCTTTGTTCAAGTTTTTGAAGTCAATGCAGATTCTGATCTCTCCACTCTTTTTCCTGACTAGAACCAAGTTAGCAAACCATTTCGAAAATTTGATGGGAACAATGATCTTTGCATCAAAGAGATTCTTCATTTCCTTCTCAATCAGAGGCATGATCAATGGATTAATGCTCCTCAAATTCTGTTTGAAAGGCTTCTCATTTTCTTTAATAGGAATGGTATGCTAAATAATAGTAGGATCATATTTCTTCAAATCAATATAACTTCATGCAAAAAAATTTATGAACCTTTTTATCATCTCAATATATTTCTATCTCATGTCTACTGAAATAAACTTTGAAAGCTTAATCATTTTTAACATTGCTACTGTACCAAGGTTACAACTCTCTACCTCTTCATCATCAGCTTGTATCCTAGGAGATTTGAACACATCATTTTGGTCAAAAATCTTTTCAAGTGGTATAAGACCTTTGGGTATAGAATGATTCTTTAGTTGCAACACTTCAGAATTACCCTTTGTTTCAACAAACATGTTTTGCTAATATACTTGTGTGTTGTTAGTCATTAATAATTTTTGCCTGTTTAGATGACTAAAATACTTTGTCCTGGATTTCTAGAAACAAAATTTAGGAATCATGTGAATTCTAGAAATCTCCTCAAAAAGAAAATTTTCACTATCTCGCTTCTCTGTCGAAGCATGGCCCATCTATCACCCAGATAAGACCAAATCCTGGACTGATGTCCCTCACTCTCACTATGTTTTCCACCTCTACCTATAACACTCCGTCTCTGTTTGCCTAAGCCCTCTATTTTCATACCTTTTTTCTCCAAACTTTTTCCCCTACTCATCAAGTGCCTCAAGCAATGGTGGTTTCAAAACTCCCTTTCTAAACCTCTTTGAAGTAAAACAAGGTTTTCTAGTTGTCTAGGATGGCAGTGCATAATAGAGTGTCAAAATATTGTCTCCTCATCCAAACCTGATTCAGGATTTTCATTCAAAAACCTATTCCAAGGACATTACGATAAGTCAATTAGGGTCACCTAGGTTATGCACTATCATGGTTCTAAATTCACTATTTCCACAGGTATTCAAAGGTGAAGTCAAGAGAACACAAGGATGAGGCTTATCATTGTCCAAAGAACATCAAATACCTCCAAAGGTATCCTCTTGATCATGCAGTAAGCATGCAAAGGAACAATTTACCATGTCGAAGCATTTCTGCAGAAATGCTTTGTAAATGGTCAATAGCAGAACAAAGGTAAAGAAGGAGACCTAAAAAGCTCATAAAGGCATCCACGGCTGGTATTAAGATACAACAGGCTTAAGTTTACAAGGAAGATCATGATCTCATGAGAGATTGTTATGAAGTGTTGTCCATCAAAAGGTCCATGCAGGTCCTAAAAGACAGTGGCACATAAGTAACACTGTACATCAATAAAAAAGATCATTAAAAAGTTGTTTGGCCTTAAGCATGAATCTCGTAGAGGGACAGCTGCCCTTTTTTCCCATTCCTACAAAGAAGACAAAAAATCCATCAGATTAGCCATGAGGTAAGGTAAAAGATAAGGATCATCATAAGAGGACCATTCATAGCAAGAAGAAAGCAGCAGGTATGTGTTTAATGGGAATCATGATGTATGACTATTTTCACCAAGCAATATAGCAATACTAGGGTTAAAAAGGAAAAAGAACACCTCAACCCTCCAAATGATCATTGAAGGCTTTTTAGACATAAGTGACAAGTTTAATAAGTGTTTCTTTGAGAACTTAGAAGACAACCCTGTTTTCTTTTTTCTAAACATCCCTAAAAACTAAGAAGTTTGGGAAGATGGAAAAAGAGGGTCAAAATAGTGACAAAGAAACCTCCTTCATCACAGCAGATGGTTTTAAGGGTTTTATAACTACTTTCTAAAGTTTGGCAGACAAGCACTATACTCCACTACACCAAAGGCAGAAAGATGATGAAGAGTATAAACAAGAAGAGACAAGAAATGTTAGTTCAAAGGTCTCTTTTCTCTAAAGAACAGTTAGAGACATATTCCAGTGGATAAAAGGGACAAACATGGGTAGAAATTTCCAAGGAAAGCAACTATGACAAGCATGGTTCATCATTGATCAAGTAAATTGTCCAAGTTCAAAAGAGACAGTGATCAAAAGGTTTTCAGAAGACATTTAAAAACAGCTCCTAGGATTGAAAAAAGATGAAAAGGGCATGGAGGACATAGGACTCATGAATAGAGACAACATCTGTCAATAGACAAAAGAGACATATTCCAATGATTCAAGCTATGAAACAGAGGTTGAAATTAAAGGTAAAGACCATAACCAAGGCAGTGAAAATAGTGGGTCAAATGATGAAGAAGAGGACATTCATGAAGACAAATATGTACCAAGCAGTAATGAAGACACTTCTAGCATTGTAAAAATAGAGGATGACAATCCTAAAGGTCTTGATAGTGATAGTGGCATAAAATATAGTGAGGGTTCTTATCAAAGTGGCAACCAAGAACATGGTAAGGAAGATGCACACACAAAGATCATCCATGAGGAGCAAAACAATCCTAAGGTCACTAGTGATCAAGATTTGCAAGTAAAACTTGTTGCACCTTTCACCATTACCTATCAAAGAGGAGAGAGGCATGTGTTTGCTACCTCCAAAGGGCAAGGGGCCATGCACTCCTCCTCAACTCAAATGAAAGACAAAGGTAAACAACAGGTGAAAGAGGAAGAAAACAATCCTGAGGAAGAAAGAGAATTTGAGCTCGTTCACATAGACAGTGATGAGGGAAATGAGACAAGAATAGTAAAATCTCTTCTACAAGACCGAAATGCACATATCAAAGACTTTGAAGTTGAGTCAAAGGATCTCATTCGCTTCTTGCAGATGCAAAACAAACAAATGAGTGGCCAACTGCCCATCTATGAAGCAAGGGCGCTCAAATATTAGAAAGAGGCTCAAAGGTCACAAGTGAAATTGGAGGAATACATGGGTGCTTATGAGGAGGATAGTGGTGAAGAAGGCCAAACTAGAAAGATATCTAAGACTATGGTTCTTAGGAAAGCATTGGCAAAGCAGAGAGAGGAAGAATCAGCCCAAGCACAACAATTTCCCCTCACTGAACTCCTTGCCATGGAAATTGATCATAACAGGGAATCATGGCTTGAGAGAGCCAACATACATCTAGAGGCCAAACTGGAGAAGGCCAACAAAGACTTGAGCTTGTAAAGGAGAATGACTGAGCACTATAAACGGAGAAATCACTTTGCAAGGAAAAAGCTCAAAACTGCCCAAAATGAGGGCCCAGCACCAAATGATGAAAAGGACCAAGCTAGGCTTGGAATTTTGGCCCAAGTTTCTCTACATGTCTCCAAGGACCCATGAGGCACCAACCTACCAATTTTGAGAGCAATTGAACAAGTTTTTGTTTTTTGCAAATTTTGAGGCTGGGAGCGCAGCACACCCTGTGCTGCGCTTTTTCCCAGGGCATCTTCAAGAGGATGAGCTTACATTTTTGGATTCCCCATCACTAGAGGAGCATTATCCCAAATTTTCAGCTCAATTGGAGTTGTTTTGACCCCCCAAAAGGGTCAAAAACACTCATTTTTTCACCTTTCTGCCCACTTTTTTGAGCATGTGTTGCGCTCCTAGCAGTCCCAGATTTTTTGACTTTTTGGGAAAATTTCCGAGGTCAGATCGAAGAAATAAAGGTAGATCTCGAAATTAGACTTAAGGGATTTCCAACGGGCCATCTTGGAGCCTTTTCCGACATCGGGAAGGCCTCCAAAGCACTGCTGCAAAAAGGCCTATTTTTGTGTTGCGCTCCTGGCAAGTTTTCAAATTTTGGCACAGTGTGCTGCGCTCCTGTAGGTGACTGGGTAGAATGTGCGTTTGGAAAGTTTTCATATGCTTTTCAAGGCCTAAAAGTCAATTTAATTGCTATTTTTGGCTAGAAAAGATATTTGTTAGATATTTTTGTGCCTTGGGCCTTACAAAGCCTCAAGGACAACTTAGGATATTTCTTATTGGCCAATAGGCTTCTAGATACTCTCTTTGGTTTTCCTCTTCCTTGATTGTTATATAAGGCATGATGATTCATTATAAACAGTTGGGAACTTGAAGGGTTAAGAAAAATATATGGTTTTTGAAAGTTGAAGAACAATTTAGTGTTGTGGAGCTTGTGGATGGATTGCCTTGATTGATGGTGATGAAGGCTTGCTTGCAGGATCCTTGAGTTTAGTTAATGGTGATGTATCTCTCATATGTTCATGTTTTTTGTTGTTTTCCATATGTCCATCTTTCTATTTTGCAGTAGCTCAGAAGAGTATAGGATTAGAAATGTTGTTTGAGGCACCTTAGTCCTCCTGTTAGCTATTGTTTTCATGTTTTCTTCTGCTAGGTTAGCTTAAAGAATTATTCATTGCTCTGTAGGCCCACCTAAGCTTGTCTATTTCATTATTGGATTAGTATGCTAGTTTATAAACACGATTCATGGTAATCCCTGCTTGTTTAAAGCTATCTAAACACCGTCTTAAAATCTCTCTTTGATGTATGGATTGTTATGTTAAGTAAAAAAGGTCTTGTTTCTGTAATATTCCTTTTTTTGGTGTCACCTATGATAGGGCTAGGATGGACTTCCAGAGTTAGAAGAAGACCGGTCACAGGTACAGGTTGGTGTCATTAGCGGGCCCAGGGGCCTTTTGGAGGAGTTTTGAGGAGTTTCCATGGTGTTCGGTGGCATTCGCTTGATATATTCTATCATCCAAGTAGTTTGGCTTTCGTTCCGGTGCATTCCGACAACTTTCAGAAATTTGAGTTATTTCTGGGCTTAACTCAACTGATTACGCTCAAGGTGGCATTCTGGGAGGAATTCATGATGGAACACCTTAGTGTATTAGCTCATTGGAACTGGGACGAGGATACCAACATGGTGGAATGGTTGGACACAGGTTTTAGTGACCGGAGGAGGCGTGGTAGCTGATTTACCCTTTTCTGCATTAAAAAGGAATATTTTAATAAGAGGGAAAAGTTCTCCATGAATAAAATAATAATAAAATAATGCTCTAGAAGGCTCCAAGAGTTATATAAAAGAAAGGGAGGAGGCCATTGAGGGATATCTTTGGATCATGTTATTTTATTGTATGAGAGGTGTGAGACGTGGTTCTCTACTTCAACCATAGCCCCAGGATGAAAACCCTCGGGTGATTTGCGAGTGTTGGACGAAAACCCAACTCTCTTGAGGAGACTTCATTCAGAAGTTTCGCAGAGCTTCAGGGATTGGTGTGAGGATCATCTGGATCTTCAACTTGTGCTTCAGTGGGTTTAGTGATAGTTTTTCCGTAGCCTATTTGCAGCAGTCTTCTTGGCGAGCCGTCTACATCATTGCCAGAGTCATTCATCAGTTGGGCTAGAGACCTTTCTGGGTTTTGATCCGCTTGCTTGGCAAGCTCAGGTTCCGCTGTTCCTTTATGTTGATGTACTTTCTACCATAGATTAATAAAATGGCTCAGTGATTTTATCGGCATCCATTGTGTTATATTGGTGGTTGTGTGTTTATTTCCGTTTATTTTGCTGGTCAAGTCTATTTATGCATTTTTAGTTAAAATATCCCATTTGGGATATTACAGTTTCGATCTTGCCCTTTGAATATGCTTATCAGTTTGCCTCGAAGTTATTTATAGTTTAATGAATGATGTTTAGGCGTTCCCTCTTCATTTATTGATGCTATTTGTTTCTTATATGTTTTCAAATCTTGAAAGTTGAATCATTGAAGTTAGATAAGTTGTCTTGCTTACGTGTTCTACTGGATTGTTTATCTTCAATGTTTATTTTTTTAAAATTATTGTCACTGAGTAAATGGTGTGCCCTATATCATGATTAGTATCTTTTTCTTATCAATATTAAAGGCCTCCCTGTTCATAGGTATTTGACAAAGGATTCTTAACTGCCCTTTTCCCTACCTTGGTTCCCAAACTTATTGTCCATTTCATCTCACACGTAAACTTTAAAATGTCCATTAACTACAATAGATTTGCTCTGTGATGTACCCCGATTCACTACCAAGATATCAATAACTTCATAGACTCCATTGCCCAATTGATTTGATAACCTCTGACTCCACCTATCCTACTTGATCATCTTACCCCAACCCAAAACAAACAAACAAACCTACACTTAACAACTAGCCTAAAATCAATCATCCAAAGCGAACAAGTTCACATCCTTCGCATAATAGAGAGAGCCCTCTCTGATTCTAGGAAGGCTAGATCCTGGGACTCCAAAGACAGGTCTGATGTTACTCTGTCATTTGATTTACCAATCTGCCCTATCACGGGACCCTAACATAATGGCGATCACGGTGGGACTCTGAGAAAATAACATCCTAAGCCATCCTTAGAATTTCAGAAGAACTCCTGTCAAGGAGTATCTATTGATTTATCGCCATCTCATCGCCACACTAACATAATGGTGATCACGGTGGGACCTTCTGAGTTCATAACAATCTAAATACCCCTTAGGACTCCAGAATCCCTTCATCAAACAATATCCTATGATTTATAGCTACTTCATCACTATCACTAACATAATGATGATCATGATGCAACCTCTGATGTTAGTGACAAACTAAGTATCCCTTAGGACTTCAGAAAACTTCGTCAAATCATAAAGAACTTAACTGATAGCTTAAGAGTAGAAAATCTAGATTTTTCACATCCTAGCAAAATGATGACCCAACTATAGAACACTCTTATACACCTTAAGGGCTGCATATAGAAACTCAGAAAACCCCAAAATGTTTCTAGATTGGCTTTTGTCAATATTGGTGGTGGACCATAGACACTTATCTTCAAAACAACTAAAAATATCCACCTGGCGACTCCACTAGCCTCCAGTAGGCCTTCTAACTTTACTAGTGTCCCTAAACCCCTATAGGATTGTGCCGAATCAACCCTGGGAAGTCTAGAATCCTAGTCTCACACTGTGTGAGTTTAGAAAACATAAAAGAGGTAAACTTTTTGAAAAATTTAAGAACATATTACAGCCTCTCTGAATTTTGAGTTTGAAATCTGGCTTCGTGAAGAATTAATACCAAATCTCATCCAGGCCCGAACCCACCTACTATAGTTGGTAACCCAGAAAATATTTTGTGGAAAACTTTTGAAACTGGAAACTTAGCTACTAATAGGACCATTCATAAAGCAAGCTTTGTACCTGAACATCTTATAGCCTTGCAAGATCCCCAGTTTGACTTGCACCATACTAGATACCTTTTCAGAACCAAGTCACAAAGTAGAATCGACCATACCGATCTTGAGCCCATAGACTTACAATAGAGTCCTAATAGAGAAGCTTCTCCTTCCACACCACCTGATTTCCAACTTCTCCATCACTTTGGCTCCTTTCACCCCAAGTCTGCTCAGAATTAGTTTACTGGTTCGAGTACTTCTGCTACACCCATTCACACCAACACTGTGCAAACCACTCCATTTCATATCACACATCCATCCTCCACTTGTAAATCCACCATTAGTGCCTATCATGGCCGCATGGTGTGCACCCCTTGTGTTACCACAACCATTAGTACCTTTGCCAAATGATTACCAATCCAGAATCCCACACTTCACCGGGGTTGAATCCACCATTGCCCTACAACATGTAGACAGAATGAATGATGCTTTTGAATACATGTAATTAGAAGAGGAAACCATGAAAATGATGATGTTTGCCCAAAGCCTAGGAGGAGAAGCTAAGAAATGGTTCAAAAGCCTAACTCCCAATAGCATACATGATCTCCCTTCCCTTTACCAAACTTTTATAAACAAATGGGAAATCAAGAAAAACCCTCTTCAAATCCTCTCATAATATATAAATCTTAAAAGAAACACAGGGAAAAGTGTCCAAGACTATTGCACTAGGTTCAATAGTGTTTACAACGCACTACCTCCAAACATGAAACCCCCATTAGGCTTAGCCCTAGCCAAATTCTCGGAAGGTTTTGACCCTGACATGGCCTATCAACTAAGAGAAAGAGAGCCCCTAACTCTAGAAGACATGCAAAAGAGAGCTATAAATGTAGAGGCCAACTTAATTGAAAAAAGAGCTAGGCTAAGATCAGAAAAGAGGGTAACTTACAAATATGACACCATGCCCTCCACCTCCTCATCTGATTCCAAGATGGACAACCTTCTTAGGACCATGGAAAGAATGATGGAGAGAATAAGCATAAATGAAAGAGCACCCCCTAGGGACAACCAACCGAATCCCCAAAACAGACACCGAAATCAAAATTTTAGAAGAGATCCGCCCCAAAATAGACCAAGGGAAAATGATCAACAAATCAGGCCACCCTTCCAAGATAACTATGTTGACGAAGGGGAAAGAGATATTGAACAACCAGATGAAAATCATCTAAACTTAATAGGCTCTGATAGTGAGGGTGATGTTTTTCTCACAGAAGAGGAACAAGGTTTTTTCTCCTCAAACCAAGATGAAACGATCTATGAAGATTCTGAATACCACGAATTGGGATTAGAAAATGACATAATGGAAGTCCATAGACAATATGATCTTAGGAGTAAGAAAAACCAAGACAACTCCAGGAAAAACAACTCAGACACTACTGTTAAGAAAACTCCCGAAAACATCCTTAAAAGAACAACAGAAAATAATAGCGCCATGGCTAAGAAAACTGATCCTAACAAGGATAAACTAGCCAACCAGGTGTTGACACAAGCTATCCCAGTACCTCTGCTAGTGGCCCTGAGAAAACCCTGCTGACCAAAACCCCGAATAAAAATCAGCAAATTAAAAATGTGGAAAAATTTATGGCTGATAAAACTAATGTAAATATGTCTAAAACTCAAGTACCTTTCAATTTTGAAGGAGAGATCACTAAAATCAAAATAACCATCCCTCTTACTAAACTGGTAGCTCAAGATATGTACCGCTCCCAATTTTTGAAAGTTTTGAACATAGGAAATGATACCAATACTCTAAATTTGACAGATGATAAACTAGAGTTGTTGTTTGGACCCGAAGTAGATGGAAAATACCAAGAAGGAGCCATTCCCCCATTCTAAGTTAGCCTAAACATACATGAAAAAATCCTATATAATGCCATGCTAGACTCTGGTGCCTCTCACAACCTCATGCCAAAGGTAGTGATGGAAATATTAGGTCTAGAAATACCCAGGCTCTACAAATATCTGTATTCTTTCGATTCAAGCAGGGTTAAGTGCTTGGGCTTAATCAAGGACTTATGTGTCAATCTAACACAAATCCCTGCTAAGAGCCTGGTCATGGACATAGTCGTGGCTGACATTCCCCCCAAATATGACATGCTTTTGTCCCAATCTTGGGGAGCCAAACTTCTGGGGAACCTCCAACTTGACATGTCTTATGCTACCATCCCAATTTTTAACCAAACAAGGAGACTCTACCGGGAATCTCACATCAAGTATATGGTAAGTAGCCTAGATAGACTCAATGACACCCCTCTCTATTCCATTCATTCAGACTTGGACTCATTCATCTTGTATAATGAAAATGACCTTGATGAGCAAGTGAATGAAAGTTGTGAAGATCTAGGCATATTACAATAATCAAATCAGTTCCTGTATGATGATTTTGACAGTCAAAACTATCACGACCCTGAAACACCACAAGATAACAAAACTAAACTTGACTTTCTGCAAATTGAAAATGAAATGTCAGAAACAAAAACTAGTTTAGGACAGGAAATAGATTGCTCAAAGGAAAGACAAACCACAAAAACACAACTTCCTCCTTTTGCTGATCCAAACAAAATGAAATACCCTCACACAACAAAAATCTCTGGGAATCTAGAACAAGACAGTCTGATGCTTTTACCTTACCTATATGCTTCATCATCCAAGAATTTTTCCCTTTCAAAAAATTTGTCAATTTTCACAAATATTGCTATAAATCCCAAAGATATCTTTGCCAAAGCTGTTATAGAGGAAGATAGCATGGGTAAACTTAAGAAGCCTGAAATAATTAAGTTGTCTAAACTTTTATCACTACATACAAAATAAAGAAATACAAGACTGTGCAAAAAATTTCAGAATGCTTATGTGTGTAGGCAGGCTAGTCTAAAACCTTGTAACACAACCATTGTTCTAAAAAGCCTTCCTTTAAAAAAGAATCATAAAATTTTTGAGCAGTTGAGTTCACTTAGAAAGAAGGCAAAGGGACATAGGCTTTGTATTGATTTTAGGTACCAGGAGCAACCCTTCCAAAAGAAAAAATACCTTTTTACCAAAAAAAATCATACTTTACAAAGGGTAGGGTTTTCTAACCAAATCTCATTGCATGATAGTTTTTTAGGTTACCATCAGATGATACCACTTCAGATCAATCAGCTCAAAGATTTTTTCAAATTTCCTTGGGACAGTTGCATGCTTAAACAAAAACTTCCCGAGATAGAAAGTGCTAGAGATACTTTCCAAAAAACTATGCCTTCAGTTTTAAATTTCTCTACTATGGTCATTAGGGGAATTTTGAGGTCTAAAATGGGCCTCCTAAGGAAACTGTAAAATAATAGTGGAAATAATAAAACAAGATTTGATTACATCGTCAAATTTTGGAGTGAAAAAAGAAAAAGCTATTTTTTCAACTTATCTCCTAAAGTTTTTACTCAAATTTCAAGCGAGAGTACTCGTTGGATGCAAAATTTAATTCCTTATCCAAGGAGTACCCATGTTGCATACTTTCGATTGATCCTACTACACGAAAAATGTGAAATACATGAAAAACATGATTGGAATCACGTTTTTTCATGTATTTCTCATTTTTCGTGTAGTAGGGTCCATCAAAAGTATGCAACGTAGGTACTCCTTGGATGAGGAATTAAATTTTGCATCCAACAAGTAATCCCGCTCGAAATTTGAGTAAAACATTTGGGAGATAAGTTGAAAATACGAGTTGAAAAAGTAGTTTTATTATTTTATTATTTTTTAATATTTGTACCTTTTTACTTAAAAAATGGTGAATCATCCCCCATGGTTGACATCATCATATTGAATCCTATTGGTTCTTATAAAGTTTATTTTGGTTGTACATTTTTCTTAGGAGACCCATGTTAGACCTCAAAATTCCCCTAATGGTACATGGATGACTTCATCATTTGTTTTAAAGATGATAGATAATACCTTGCCTACTTAAAGAGGATCTTTGACACAAACAGATTTGAGGAGCAAAGGTCAAAGAAGAAGCACCAAGGGGATCATGGATTTTCTAAAAACTCTTGGAACAATCCTTATACCATGTTGTCAAATAAAGTTAACTATGTTTTCTATTTTCAAGAGCTGAATGAACAAAAGATGTTAGGAGATCATTTTGGAGACAAGATGCTCAAACACTACTTTTGTCAACATCCTTAGCTTTAAAATTTTCACTCATTGTACATACCATTGTGTGAAGAAAGAGTCACAAAGAGTAAAACACAAAAACATAGGAAAAAATGGAAAAGAGGGCATATTGGAAAAGAAGTAAAGCCCTATACCCAAAAAATAGTAATACTGAAAGTGTGCAAGTCTAAATGCCACTACCGGTGCAAAAAGAATGTCTTGTTCAACTATCTAGCCTAATCATAGCTGAACATGCTTTAAATTTATTGTTGATAAGTTAGTGAAAATAATGCTGGTAAAATCATTGAAGCTTAACTTGTCAAAGAAAATAGATTAGGAAAGAAAGATACTGGTTCCACATGCTCAAAACAGAACCAAGGAGAAAAATAGGGATGAATAGCAAACTATGTATCCTAGCCCTGATTTTTCTAGTCTTATTTTGTACAAAAATAACATTTGTGTGCAACTTGTTTTTATGCCACAAACCCATGATAAATCGGATTGTCTAATAATGATTTAGTCATGTTTTCAATTTCATGTTTTTAGCTTAGAGAATGAACTCTGTCATACTGCTTAATCTTGACAGTCAAATAGACTAGGTAGAGAATAAGAAGAGTTCACTAGCATAATCTGAACTCTTGGAAGAAATAAGCGTAGAAGTAGATAGTTTGTTTTTTCTTTCAAAAGAAAAAATGTCAATGGGTTTGCCAGTTCAAGTGCACCCAAGGAAGAGAAAATGTTAGCAAAGTAGGTTAGGTAGGTAAAGGTGAAGTTGAGAAAATCATGCTTTCAGATTTTCAAAATCACTACTTCAGGGAAAGCAGTAGCAAAAGAAAGAATAAAATCTGCCCAATGGATGAGGCACTAGTCTTCATAAACCAAGAGATATGAAATTCTGGACACCTCCCGAAAAGGACCTGCCCTCCCCAAGTGGAGCCATTGTTAGTCCTCAATAATTTTTTCCTATTTATATGACTAAAATGCTTTGTCCTGGATTTCTAGAAACAAAATTCAAGAATCATGTGAGTTCTAGAAATCTCCTCAAAAAGAAAATTTTCACTATCATGCTTCTCTGTCCAAGCATGGCCAATCTATCACCCAGATAAGACCAAATCCTGGACTGATGTCCCTCACTCTCACAATGTTTTCCACCTCTACCTATAACACTCTTTCTCTGTTTGCGTAAGCCCTCCATTTTCATACCTTTTTTCGCCAAGTAAACCAAAATTTTTCCCACACTCACCAAGTGCCTCAAGCAATGGTGGTTTCAAAACTCCCTTTCTAAACCTCTTTGAAGTAAAACAAGGTTTTCTAGTTTTCTAGGATGATAGTGCATAATAGAGTTTCAAAATCCTGTCTCCTCATCCAAACCCTGATTCAGGATTTTCAGTCAAAAACCTATTCCAAGGACATTACAATAAGTCAAATAGGGTCACCTACGTTATGCACTATCATGGTTCTAAATTCACTATTTCCACAGGTATTCAAAGGTGAAGTCAAGAGAACACAAGGATGAGGCTTATCATTGTCCAAAGAACATCAAAGACCTCCAAAGGTATCCTCTTGATTAAGCAGTAAGCCTGCAAAGGAACAATTTACCATGTCGAAGCATTTCTGAAGAAATGCTTTGTAAATGGTCAACAACAGAACAGAGGCAAAGAAGGAGACTTAAAAATCTCATAAAGGCATCCATAGCTGGTAGTAAGATACAACAGGCTCAAGTTTACAAGGAAGATCATGATCTCATGAGAGATTGTTATGAATTGCTGCCCATCAAAAGGTCCATGCAGGTCCTAAAAGACAGTGGCACATAAGCAACACTGTACATCAATCAAAAAGATCATTAAAAGTTGTTTGGCCTCAAGCATGAATATTGTAGAGGGACAGCTTCCATTTGCTCACATTCCTGCAAAGAAGACCAAAAATCCATCATATTATCCATGAGGTAAGGTAAAAGAGAAGGATCATCATAAGAGGACCATTCATAGCAAGAAGAAAGCAACAGGTATGTGTTTAATGGGAATCAGGATGCATGATTTTTTTGACCAAAAAATAGAGAAATACTAGGGTTACAAAGGCAACAGAACACCTCAACCCTCCAAATGATCATTGAAGGCTTTCTAGACATAAGTGATGAGTTTAATAAGTGTTTCTTTGAGAACTTAGAAGACAACCCTGTTTTCTTTTTTCTAAACATCCCTAAAAACTCAGAAGTTTGGGAAGATGGACAAAGAGGGTCAAAATAGTGACAAAGAAACTTCCTTCATCACAGCAGATGGTTTCAAGGGTTTTCAAACTACCTTCTAAAGTTTGGTAGACAAGCACTATACTCCACTACACCAAATGCAGAAAGATGATAAAGAGTATCAGCAAGAAGAGACAAGAAATGTCAGTTCAAAGGTTTTTTTTCTCTAAAGAATAGTTAGAGACATATTCCAGTGGCTAAAAGGGAAAAACATGGCTAGAAATTGCCAAGGAAAGCAACTATGACAAGCATGGGTCATCATTGATCAAGTAAATTGTCCAAGTTCAAAAGAGACAATGATCAAAAGGTTTTCAGAAGACATTTAAAAAAAGCTCCTAGGATTGAAAAAAGATGAAAAGGACATGGAGGACATAGGACTCATGAATAGAGACAACATCCATCAATAGACAAAAGTAGATGTCTAGGTTCGAAAGGTGAAAAATGGAAAAAACAAGCAAAATCACCAAGTCTGCCAAAGTTTGTAAAAATGGGTACCATCTCCAAAAAAGTATTGGCAAAAGGAAAGGAGTTCAAAGTAAACTTAGAGAAGTGGGTTGTATTTCTAATTTTTCAAAAAAGTATAAAACCACTACAAAACAACATCTTCCCGCTCCTTTGGTCATTTACACACAGTGAGGGTTTTCAAATTTTTCGCCAGAGTCCTTGGGCAAAATTTTCTGGGCGTTGCGCTCGTGTAGAGTCACGCTGCGCGCCTGTAGTGTCTCCCTATGTGAATTTCCACCACATGCTGTGCACTTGTAGAGTGGTGTTGGCTCCTACATGTTTGCCCAGTGTTCAGAGGGGTGGCATGACACCACGTTCAGGGCTGCCCGACCAGCACCTTTCTGCATTCCCACCACAGTTTTGAACTCTACACGTAGGCACATTCACGGTTGCCCGACGGAGTTGCTTTGCACTCCTGCCACGGTATTTAACGTTGAACGGTGACTCAAGCCACTCGACCATCAATGTTGCGCTCCTGCCACAGTTTTAAGCTCTCCATGCAGGCACATTCACAGCCGCCCGATGGAGTTGCGCTATGCTCCTACCACGGTATTTAACGTTGAACAGTGACCCGAGCCGCTTGACCATCAGTGCTGCGCTCCTGCCATAGTTTTAAACTCTGCACAAAGGCACGTTCAGGGCCACCTGAAGGAGTTGTGTTGTGCTCCTACCACAGTTTTGCAGCCTCTACACGAATTCACATTCAGGGGTGACCCGACTGTATGCACAAGGTTTTTGAGCTATTTCTTCTACTGTGGAGGCGCTTCAAGAGGTATTTTGAACTTTTCCTGCATATGCATGATTTTCTAAAGATAAGGCCGCTAAGAAATTTGAAAATTGGTGTTAGAGAAAGCAGGGAAATACTTAAAAAAAAACACTTGGCCTACACTCTGCTAACTCCTTGACCTAGTTAGAAAACTCATCATCTATTTTAACCCCTTTCCACAGCACTTCACTAGCAGTACCATTTCTCTTTAAGGATCTTGAGGTAGGGGTAAATAAAAACAAAATGTCTGAAGAAGATAATGTTGACATAGATCAGGTGACTCAAAGGCCTAAAAAGCAGCAAAGGAAGGGAGGGATTCCAAATAGGTTCGAACCTATAAGCACTGAAGAACTGATAACCCCCCCTACTATTTTTTCATATTTTTCAAGAGTTGGGATGCTATGAATTTTGTAAAAAGGTACAAAAGATCCAGAGTCACCCTTAGTTAACCAAGCTCTTTGCCCTAAACCTTCATAAACATCAAGTACACCTAGCTGGGGTAAAATTTGAGTTGACCGCCTATGCCATCTCTAGGGCCACTGGAATATCTTGCATAAGAGAAAGGTGGTTCAAACAAAAGCATCTGGACCTAAGCCACTATTGCCCATTTTTTAAACCAAGTTGCCAAACTGATTACAAAACCATGTTCCCATTCTCTCATCTATTGGACATGTATGCTCTCCTAATAAAGATAATCATGAAATACTTCACCTGTGAGGGTAGGTTCTCCAAATTCTATTCATACCACATAAGACTCCTCATGCATTTCACCAAAACCAAGCTGATACATATGCCCTACTACCTTTGCAAAAGTATTGAGAAAATGTATTCCATCATGCAAAAAAGGCCTCCATCCCAACAAATGTCAAGACTTTTTCATCACTCCCTCATAAAAGTGATTGTATCACACCAACTAGAACAACAAGGCACCCCCTAGGAGGTTTTCATCGCCCACGATGATTTCACAACTCCACAGCCCATCCCTCTGTAAAGTCTTGCATCATCATCTCAAAATCCTCCTCACACACCTCCATCACCCTCCATTGACCTTGGTTCATATTCTTCACATGAATCATTTCCTCAGATAGACCTTCCTCATTCACCTTCCCCTAAGAAATAAGAAAATGAAGAAAGCGGTGATGGCCAAGAAGAAAGTGGTAATGGCCAAGAAGAAAGTAGTGAGGGAGAGGACAATGATACAAATGAAGAAAGTAGTGAGGGAGAGGACAAGGGACATGAATAAAACAGTGGTGAAAATGAACAAAGCAATGATACAAATGAAGAAAGCAGTGAGGGAGAGGAAGATGGCCAAGAAGAAATTAATGAAGGCGGTGACAAAGAAGAAAGTGTTGATGAAGAAGAAAACATAGATCAAAATAATGAGCCCAATAATGAGAAAAAAGACCAAAATAGTGGCTCTAATGATGAAGAAGATGATTCCAACGATACAGGGTCAGAGACAACCTATCAGGAGAAAAATAATGAGCTACAAGAAGTCCAAAACAGTGAGCTTAGTGACAGTCAACAAACTAGTAATAGTCAAGGAAAAGGAGTAAATAATGAATCAAACAGTGAAGAAGAACTCAGCCAAAAGGACCGTATGCATAATGGTGAAGGGACAAATTCTGAAGGAAATGAACATAGCAAAAGTGAAAATGATTCAAGATATGAAACAGAGGTTGAAATTAAAGGTAAAGACCATAAGCAAGGTAGTGAAAACAGTGGGTCAAATGATGAAGAAGAGGACATTCATGAAGACAAAGATGTACCGAGCAGTAATGAAGACACTTCTAGCACTGCAAAAACAGAGGATGACAGTCCTAAAGGTCTTAACAGTGATAGTGGCATAAAATATAGTGAGGGTGCTTATAAAAGGGGCAGCCAAGAACAGGGTAAGGAAGATGCACACACAGAGATCATCCATGAGGAGAAAAACAGTCCTAAGGTCACTAGTGATCAAGCTTTGCAAGTAAAACTTGTTGCACCTTTCACCATTACCTATCAAAGAGGAGAGAGGCATGTGTTTGCTACCTCCAAAGGGCAAGGGGCCATGCACTCCTCCTCAACTCAAATGAAAGACAAAGGTAAACAACAAGTGAAATAGGAAGAAGACAATCATAAGGAAGAAAGAGAATTTAAGCTCATTCACATAGACAGTGATGAGGAAAATGAGACAAGAATAGTAAACTCTCTTCTACAAGACCTGAATGCACAGATCAAAGACTTGGAAGTTGAGTTAGAAAGGTTAAAGGATCTCTTTCGCTTCTTGCAGATGCAAAAAAAACAAATGAGTGGCCAGTTGGCCATCTATGAAGCAAGGGCGCTCAAATATCGAAAAGAGGCTCAAAGGTCACAAGTACAGTTGGAGGAATACATGGGCGCTTATGAGGAGGATAGTTGTGAAGAAGGCCAAACTAGAAAGAGACCTAAGACTATGGGTCTTAGGAAAGCATTAACAAAGCAGAGAGAGGAAGAATCAGCCCAAGCATAATAATTTCCCCACACCGAACTCCTTGCCATGGAAATTGAGCATAACACGGAATCATGGCTTGAGGGAGCCAACATACATATAGAGGCCAAACTAGAGAAGGCCAACAAAGACTTGAACTTGCAAAGGAGAATGACTTAGCACTATAAACAAAGAAATCACTTTGTAAGGAAAAAGCTCAAAAATGCCCAAAATGAGGGTCTAGCACCAAATGATGAAAAGGACCAATATAGGCTTGGAATTTTGGCCCAAGTTTCTCTACAGGTCTCCAAGGACCCATGAGGCACCTACCTACCAATTTTGAGAGCAATTGAACAAGTTTTTGTTTTTTGCAAATTTTGAGGCTAGGAGCGCAGCACACCCTATGTTGTGCTTTTTCCCATGGCATCTTCAGGAGGATCAGCTTACAATTTTGGATTCCCCACCATTATAGGAGCATTCGCACCAATTTTCAGCTCAATTGGAGTTGTTTTGACCCCCCAAAAGGGTCAAAAACACTCATTTTTTCACCTTTCTGCCCACTTTTCTGAGCATGTGTTGTGCTCCTGGAAATCTTGGATTTTTCCACTTTGTGGGAAACTTGTAGAGGTCAGATTGAAGAACTATAGGTAGATCTGGAAATTAGACTTCAAGGGCTTTCCAACGGGCCATCTCAAAGCCTTTTTCGACATCGGTAAGGCCTCCAAACCATTGCTGCAAAAAGGCCTATTTCTGTGCTGTGCTCCTCGCAAGTTTTCAAATTTTGACACAGTGTGCTGCGTTCCTGTAGGTGATTGGGAAGAATTTGCGTTTGGAAAGTTTTCATATGCTTGTTAGGGCCTAAAAGTCAATTTAATTGCTATTTTTGGCCAGAAAAGATATTTGTTAGATATTTTTGTGCCTTGGGCCTTGCAAGGCCTCAAGGACAACTTAGGATATTTCTTATTGGCCAATAGGCTTCTAGATACTCTCTTTGGTTTTCCTCTTCCTTGCTTGTTATATAAGGCATGAGGATTCATTGTAAACAGTTGGGAACTTGATGGGTTAAGAGAAATACATGGTTTTTGAAAGTTGAAGAACAATTTAGTGTTGTGGAGCTTGCGGATGGATTGCCTTGATTGATGGTGATGAAGCCTTGCTTGCAGGATCCCTGAGTTAAGTTAATGGTGATGTATCTCGCATATTTTCATGTTTTTTCTTGTTTTCCATATGTCCATATTTCTATTTTGTGGTAGCTCAGAAGAGTATAGGATGAGAAATGTTGTTTGAGGCACCTCAGTCCTCCTATTAGCTATTGTTTTCATGTTTTCTTCTACTGGGTTAGCTTAAAGAATTCTTCATTGCTCTTTAGGCCCACCTGTTTGTCTATTTAATTATTGGATTAGTATGCTAGTTTATAAACATGATTCATGGTAAGCCCTACTTTTTTAAGGCTATCTAAACTCTGTCTTGAAATCTCTCTTTGATGTATTGATTGTTAGGTTAAGTCGAAGAGGTCTTGTTTCGATCTTGCCCTTTGAATATGCTTATCAGTTTGCCTCAAAGTTATTTATAGTTTAATGAATGATTTTTAGGAATTCCCTCTTCATTTATTAATGATATTTGTTTCTTATATGTTTTAAAATCTTGAAAGTTGAATAATTGAAGTTAGATAAGTTGTCTTGCTTCCGTGTTCTACTGGATTGTTTATCTTCAATGTTAATTTGTTTAAAATTATTGTCACTGAGTAAATGGTGCATGCTATCTCATGATTAGTATCTTTTGCTTATCAATATTAAATACCTCCCTGTTCATAGGTATTTGACAAAGGATTCTTAACTGCCCTTTTCCCTACCTTGGTTCCTAAACTTATTGTCCATTTCACCTCAAACATAAACTTTAAAAGATCCATTAACTACACTATATTTTCCCTGTGATGTACCCTCATTCGCTACAAAGATATCAATAAATTCATAGACTCCATTGCCCAATTGATTTGATAACCTCTCACTCCACCTATCCTACTTGATCATCTTATCCCAACCCAAAACAAACAAACAAACCTACACTTAACAACTAGCCTAAAATCAGTCATCCAAAGCGAACAAGTTCACATCCTTCACATAATAGAGAGAGCCCTCTCTGAGTCCAGGAAGGGTAGGTCCTGGGACTCCAAAGACTGTTCTGATGTTACCTTGTCATTTGGTCTACCAATCTGCCAAATCACGGGACCCTAACATGTACTTTCAAACTCCTCTTTCAATTCTATGAATTTTTTGACTTGATGGTCATCTTCAAAAAATTGCCAATGGATGATTTTGTCTTGGATAGCATGCCTATGGTGAACTTCAACCTCATACCTTTCAGTGGAATGTGCAGGGATAACAAACAAACTTGCAGAAATATCTAGGGAGTCAGCTACTGAGTTTTGGTCCCTAGTCTTTACAATAAAGGAATATTCTTGAAAATTCTCTAACACCTCCATGATCAAATTTATGTATGTTCTCATTCTCACATCCTTGGTTTGATATACACCCTCAACTTGTTTAATAACTAATTCAGAATCTCCACAAACAAAAATATTTTGGGCACCCAATCTCTTCCAAATTTTTAAACCCAAAAATATAGATTCATACTCAGCCATATTATTTGTGCAATCAAAGTTCAGTTTGAAAGAAAAGAAATTACTTTCATCTTCTGGAGTTTTGATCCAAATTCCTGCTCCAGCCCCCTCTCTTCTTGCTAATCCATCAAAGTGTAACAACCACTAACCTTCTGCCTTATCTTCACTAATTTGCTGGTTTTCAACCTCCTGAATTTCTACTTTCTTTTCATCTTCTACTTCATCAGTCAATTAATTGAAAATAATAGCTGATCCTAATTCAGTCTCAAAATCATAAATTGGGAAATTTTGAGGTTTTTCCTTACTACTTACCATATAAGCCATCCTTGTTTCTTTGTATAGCCTTCTTTGCTCACCAAAAATAGGAATGGTGGAATATGTTAGGTCCATCTGCATGGTGCCTTTGATATTTGCTACCAAAGACCTAGATAGAAGCATGCCAAACATGGGTGGAATGTCTGATACTACAATGTCCATTACCACTGTCTTGGCAAGGACTTGTGTGAGACCAATAAAAAAATATTTTATCAACCCAATGCATTGAAATCTTTTTGAATCAAAGGAAAAAAAATCCTTATATGGCCTAGTGATTTCCAATCCCATCCTTTCCATGATTACTTTAGGCATGAGGTTATGAGAGGCTCCTAAATCCAACATGGCATTGTGTAATGTCATGTCATGAATACTACGACCGACATAGAAAGGAGGTACCTCTTCATGCTGCTCATCTTCCAATCTTGGTCCCAAATAAATGGTAGGATGGTCTTCTTGAACATTAAGAATCAACAACTCTTGGTTGGGAATTCAACTTTTTTACAATTTTACTTCTGTATTCATTCACCTTAAGAATTTCTCCAAAAGGGACTGGGATTTTGAGCTTGGAGATCTCGTTCTCCAAACTGAAAACAAAAGAAAATTTTTCAGTCTCTTTGACTGGAGGAGGTGGTGGTGGATATTTTATAACCTCGGCTGCTTTAGGGGCATCTTTCTTGGGCTATGTTTTGTTTGCAGTAATAGGAACATTTCTGTTTCTGAGGTTGTATTGCTTCTAAATATCAAAGATTGCATGTTGGTAACCTTTAAGGTAATCAGATGGTTCCTCACCCTTGCTAACATCATGGTCAAACTAATCATGTTCTTCCTTAGTAAAAAACATTCTTGAAATGTTTGCATCTAAGCAATGAATAAAGTCTTTTGGTATTTTAGGCTGATCTTCTTCATCAACTAAATTTTGTTGAAAAGGAGGCCTTACATGAGGGTTAGACTGATTTCTATTTTCCCTTGGTATCTGCTGATTTTGAGGTCTTTTGAACTGAGGATTTCTAAAATGTGGTTCATGTTGTGCAGGAGGTGCAGATGAATTCCCAACGGCAAGCCTATCCATCAATTTTTCCATTGTTTTCATCATGGAGTCAAATTTGTCTTATGAGGTGGAAGGCTTATCTTCTTCTTTCAATTTTGTATTTCCCATCTTGGAATTTTTACTACTATCATATTGACCTCCACCTTCACTACATCATTTTGCATTTCAGCTAGTGAAGGGGATTCTCTTTCTCTTAGCATGATAGAAAACTCATAGTCAAAAGCTTCAACATATCTCAGTTGAGCTGCTCCTGGTGGAGGCTTTAGATGGGAAGGGATGGAGTCATAAACTTTATTAAATGTCTTGGATAAATTTTGGACAGTTTCATCAACAACTCTTTTCAAACTATTATACTTAGTGAGGGCTTGCACAGGGTTGGTTCCATTTGCCCACTTTCTCAAGAAGCTATCTTCAAATTCATTCCAATTATGCAGGCTTCCTGCAACAAGGGCCTTGAACCACTTTCTATCCTCACCAGTAGAGCTCTGAGCAAATAGTCTCATCTTGAAATCCTTATGGTCAACCTCCTCCCTGTCTGTGAAGTCATTAAATTGGTCTACATGCTCTTCAACTATAATCTCTTCATCAGTTCCCCAGGTTTTGATTCTAGCAGAATATTTGCTAGGAATGGCATTAAGGATAGGTAGGAGAACAAGAGGAGCAAACCTAGCAGGTGAAACAGCAGGTGGAGGTGGCACATTTCCTGCCATGATGACTGGAACTATGGTAGTTTTAGGGATAATAGTAGTAGAGGAAGAGGAACTGTTAGGAGGTGGGTTGGTTGGTCTTTGTAGTCCAGCTACAATTGAACTCCAATCAAGTAGAGGGACACCAAATTTTCTTCTTAGCAAAATTTCAAATGGGTCTAGTTCCTTCAACCTATCCAAAGATTCTCTCTCTAACAATAACTCTGATGTGACTACTTCCCAAAATTCTTCCTTATATTTTTGAGTCACTAAGGCCGAGGTATCAATACCTCTTCTATGTAAGTCTAATACAATTTCAGTCAATTCTTTTTCATTTTTTGACCTAAAAAAGACTTCCTGAATTTTATCGTCAAATTTTTTATCTTCAGGACTTCTTAAAACTTCAGAGGACAAGGCTTTTGTGTGTAATGGAGTACCTAATTGTGCAGAAATGCCTTGAATGCCTCTTGAAATTGTGTTTGGATTATCCACAATTGTAGGTGGATCTGGGTCAGGATTACTCCTCGTATATCTCCTTTTCGAAGAAACCTTTGAACATGAATTTTGAATGGAGTCACCAAGGTAGTTGCAGCCTCAAACATATTCTAAGCTCCTGCTACCTTCAATAGTTCAACTTCAAAATTTCGGGAAAAGTATCTTCAGTCTCCTGGCAGACGCACCAAAATGTTATCACAAAATTGTACTTGATTGGCCGCTAATCATACAACTCAGTGTAACTATTTCAAACCACTTCTAACTGGAGCTTAGCCTATTCAGTTTGAGAGGGATCTCTCAAGGGGGTTTTATGATATTGAATAATGATAGTACTAGATGGCTAACTCTATGGGAAATGTAACTTGTTTTTTATGTTTGTAGGTTGAAAATAATGCAGGCTTGCTACCATTGGGCTTATGGAGTCAACAATCATTAGTTTCAGTGGCAAGGTTTCTTGACATGAAAGTTGAGGCAATTAGAGGTCTTTAACAAAGGCAAATCACACATAAAACATAGGAAAACATAGTCATTTGATCACTAAAGGAAGTTAGAGCATAAAATTATGAATTATGAGTAATAGAGATGAAATATACTGCAAGTGGTAAACATAAAGATATAGATCAATAAGAGATTAAAAACCTCATGAGAATCTCAGGTCTGTCAAGAAGAAAGTCACTATGTATTATTGATATGAGTCAAATACATAAAAGCAGCAGTTTAGTGCAAAAAATCTCCAACCCCTCACTACTTCGATGCTTTGTCTTTAAATAGACCTTATTTACAACAAGGATGATCTACCTGGTGGCTAGACCATCGAATTCTCCTATGACACATCACATAACTGAAAGACATAACCCCTAACAGAAAACTGACAGCTATACCTTAAAGAAATCATCTCCTAATAGGACTCTAACTCCTATTTATTACATAAATCTACCTTATCTTGTGAAACAATTACATGATAGTTACAAAATAAGCATCACATGCTCAAAAGATACATGATAGGTTCATTACCACTTTACATATTTAAGACTCTCCTAGACATGTGAAACATAACCCTATTTTTCAGGAATGCATAACCCTTATCTTTAAAGAGTGCTTTGGCTGATGACCTGTCTCCAAAAGACTTCGTTAGAGTCATAATTATTTGATGATAAGCTCCCTTGACATGTTGGAGGAGTCAAATTGTCCAAAACTGCCATTAAGATGCTCTAAAACATTCAAAAAGAGCTCACTACGAAAACAAGACAATTTTGTAACGAGTTTTGGTAGCGTTGAAAAAGTAGCTTCTCCACCCAATAACTTCGCTCCTTTGTTGTTCCATGGTGTCAATCAAGTCATGACACATCACCAACATCAATATCCCTCCTTGAGAACTGCAAAAAGTGACTTTAGAGGCAAAAAGGCTTCTACAGGATTTTTAGTAGCATTTTCTTGGCTTTAAGCCTAGGAAACGCTACGAAACCGTGTAAAAGTGAGGAAATTTCACATTTCAAAACAATTTTCACAAAATGACCTCCTGCTGCAAAAACTTGATTTTCTGCATGTAATAAACCCTCTAAATCATATTCAATCTCAACTTATGGCTTTTGTGGTGTTTCCTCCTCATTTATGATTAGTTGAACAATGGGCTCATCAACCACAGTCATCTTCAAAACTTTCTTTTCCAGCTCTTCATGAATCAACTCCAGTTGTTGCTCTAAGTCTTTCACTTGATCCTCCAGTACCCTGTTCTTGGCTTGCAAGTGTAGATTTACCTTTTTGATGTGCTTGACCTCTCCTCTTAGTGGTTGAGTCAACTTTATCAGTTTTTCTGAATTGTCCAAGGTCTTTGAGACACTTGTGACTTGATCCTCCCAAATTTTGCTCATTTGTTAAAACTAGATCCTTTCAGCTCTATGCTTCTTTGCCTCCTTATTCGGGACTGATATATCTTCCTTTGCATCTTTCAACTGCTCCTTAAGGGTTTCTAACTTCGAATTTTTAGTGATTTTCTCTTTTCCCTTCTTCTGTTTGATGATTAGATCTTCTTTTACGGGTGAGGAGAGGTTTATGATGTTTGGTGGTGGCTGAGAAGTTTCACTAACTTTCTGAACCTCTTTACTACTTTCCAAGACCTTTCTTGCATGCTAGTCATTAGTTTTATAGGTTGAAACAAAAAACCAACATCATCACCTGCAAACTCTAACTTCTTAGTTGTTTTTCCTTTCTTAAGCTTCCTTCCTCCCTCATCTATGTCTTCAGCTTGGACAATGGGAGTTTCTTCAATATCAATGGCATGCAAGATGTCCTCTAAGTTACCTTTAACCACTGTTTGGCTCCTTGTAACCCTATTTCTCCCATGTTTGCTAATTGTTGGCTTCTATTTTGCAGGTGGAGCTTTGGGTTTGTCAGTCTTCTGTAAGGGCTCTGTCTCCATGCTCACTGGTTCTAACTGCTCTTCCACTGAAGGTGATGGGATATCTCTAGGTTTGGGAACTCTTTTAGGAGTGACAAAATATACTTCAAAACCATTTATGAATAGAAAAGATGACCAATCTCTGCCTAATCTCTTTAAATCCTCTAACACAAATAACTTGATCAAACCATGATGAAAGAGAGAGGTTTCATTTCTTTCTGTTTTGACTTGAACCTTATCTGACATTTTAGCTAAGATTCTGTATAAGTAAAAAGGCAAGTCAAGAGACCTCTTCCCCAAAAAATGCAGTAGAAGCATAAGGTGATAGGAATAGACCATGTGAAACCTCCCTTCATAGGTGAAGTACTTTTGAATGATCAGTAGTAGGTTTGAGTAGTTTTCCTTCATGTAGCTCCTTGGGATAACATTTGTGAGATCAATTTCACTATGCTCTACCTTGATAAATTATTTGCAGTCCTGCATGGTGAATTTGATGCCTTTAAACCATTGCTCTTTTCCTATAGGGATTCTTGTTGCTGCTGCAATGGTTTCTGGTGTTATTGTGAGATTTAACATTCCCACCTTTGAAGATGAGCCAGTAAAACTTTTGGCAAACTCTTTTGAAACCTACAAATGACACCCTTGCAGCCTTTGGCAGAATTTCAAACACGTTGTTCTTCTAAACACTTCCAATGCAGTTGGGTCTTCATTTAAAAAATTCATTTCCATGGGATCATATCTGAGGTAGTGACCACCTTTGTTGGTCTTCTTCCTTGCAACCATTGGTTATTTTATACCTTCTCAGCCTCGCTTGATTAGTGACACCTGCAACTTTTGAAAATGCCAACAACCAGCTTGGCTTGGTGAAACATCTCTCCAGAACTCAATAGCATGCAAAGATGAAGTGGAGAATGAAAAAAGACTCAATTGGGTAATGTTTTAAAGTTTCGATGACAACTCATGCCTTAATCATGACTCATGCATGCTAAAAACAGTCACTGATGACCTCAGGCATGACCTTGTACCTTTGAAATAACCCTAACTGAATCGAATGACATCCACCCTAACTCTTCTAATCATGGACTGAAACCTTGCACCGGATTTGACAAGAAAGATAGAAAAACCATTTTTCATAGCGTGGCTAGTTCATTTTGTAATAGTTTTGCTACGAAACTATTAGGCAGTTTCGTAGTGAAAACTGCCATTTTACAGTGTAAAATGCTACGAAAAGAGGAAAAACTGGCTAAAGTGTCCTTTTTGAATTCAAAAGCTTGGGAAATGAAAATTTTCAGCAAATGATGATTTATGGGACATGATATGACTTGAATGGAGGTGGGTTTGAACCTTAGGATAGGTAAAATATGAACAAATTTAAATTTTCCTACAACAACGTGTGAAAAAAGAACTCTATGACCATGTCAAATAATGTTTCACTTTTTTTAGTGATAACAGTTGGAATCCATGTCACTAACAATAGAAGTTGGAAAACCAAAATGAACATATACATGTTGAAAATAAAGTTCAGTAGTTTGTTCAACAATAATGGTTTTCTTACATGGCATAAGTATACACATTTTACTGAATCTATCCACAACTACATAAAGATAATCATGTTGTTTTCTTGACATAGGTAGACCTCCAGCAAAGTCCATGGAGACACTCTCCCATGGCCTTGATGGTACCAGTAGTGGTGTGTACAACCCAATCTTCCTATTGCTAGGCTTGCTTGTTGCACACATAGAATAGCCTCTTATAAAACATGACACACTATCTACCATGTGAGGCCAATAGCAATACCTCTGTAGTTGCGCCACTATTTTGTTTACCCCAAAGTGTCCAGCAATAAGAGATGAATGAGCCTCTGTCATGACACTAAGTCTCTCTCCTTGTGGTATACACAACTTTCCCAAATGAAACAACAAATTTTTATGCATGTGATAATCATTTTCCTCAACTTGATTCCCTTCACTCAAACTAGCATACACATCTTGAAAATCAGCACCAGATGCATATTGTTCTATGTAACTCTCATGTACAATAGAACCATTTTTAAGAAAAGTAGAAGCACTTATAATTGGCCTTTAAATCATATCAACAAATTAATTGAAAATACCTTTCTTGTACCTTATAACCAAGTGAAACTATTGAAGAAATTCCATCCACTTGAAATGTCGTGATTGCTGTAATTTTGTTTGCGATTGCAAGTACTGTAATGGTTGATGATCGGTGTGTATAATCATCTCTTTACCCATCAAGTAATGTTTCCACTTCTTGACGCTTTGTACCAGAACATACAGCTCTTTGTCATATGTTGGATAATTAGTTACAACACCATTGAATGTTTCAGAATGAAAAGCGATAGGCTTACCATGCTACAAAAGTACTGCGCCCATGGCATAATAACTAGCTTCGGTTTGTATCTTGAATGGTTGTCTCAAATCCGGTAATGCAAGGACCGGAGATGAACTAATCTTGTCTTTTAAAGCTTCAAAATCTTGTTGCTATTTGCCTTCCCATTGGAAGCCTTTCTTCACACTTGTCACTACATGCATAGGAGCTGCCATGGCAAAAATGTTAGCAATAAACTTTCTCCAGTACTGAGCTATGCCTAAGAAACTTCCTACCTCGGTTACTGTTTTGGGAGTGGGCCAATTCACAATGGCTTCCACTTTAGAAGGATCAATTCTCAACGCGCCTCCTCCTACAATGTGTCCCAAATAAAACAAAGAAGTATTTCCAAATTTGCACTTAGACATCTTAAGAAATAATTGCTCTTTCTTCAAAACATCAAGTACCCTTTTAACATGCAAGACATGTTCTTCTCTTGTTTTGCTGAAAATAAGTATATCATCTAAATACACTATCACAAAGTCATCAAGAAATGGACACAAAACAGTATCCATAACATGCATGAAATTCTTCGGTGCATTACACAAACCAAATGACATAACCAACCACTCAAAGGGTCCTTGTTTGGTTTTGAATGCAGTCTTCCATATATCACTTTCTAAAATTATTACTTGATGATATCCACTTCATAAGTATATCTTAGTGAAAAACTTTGATTCATTCAGCTGATCTAGCAAATCATCTATCATTGGGAGTGGGTATCGATTCTTTACTGTTATCTTGTTCAAAGCTTTGAAGTTGACACACATGCGCCAAGTCCCATCTTTCTTTGGAATCAGGACTGTGGGTGAACCACATGGTGAAGTGCTTGGCCTTATGAGTCCCTTGTCCAACAAGTATTTTATTTTCCTCTTTATTTCATCATTTTCCATTATCGACGTGCGATACATGCCGATGTTTGGAAGAGGACAATCTTGTTGCAATTGAATCTCATGTTGAATCTCCCTTTTAGGAGGCAATCCTGTTGGCTTCTGAAACATCTCATGATGTGCATCAACTACATCATATAAATATGATTTCAACTTAGGATCACAATCTTCAAATGACTCATGATTAACATCAGCTTTAGGCTTAATCATTAGAAGAAAAAAATTCTTACTTGAGTTCACCAGCCTTTTTACCTATCCAACATTTACCATTGTAATATTTGTCTTCTTGCGATGTGCTCTAACAATGTACTCCTTGCCATATTTGAATAAATGGTATTTTTTATCATGGTGATGGAAGATCTATTTCTTGTCATACAAGTAAGGACTTCCCAACAAAACACTTGTAATATCAAGCGGAACCACATCTAATTCAACTATGTCAACAAAATGTGCAGTTATTGCAAAGCACAATATGCACTTCTTTGAAACCTGTAAATTTGCATCCTTACAAATCCAACCAAGTGGATATGGTTTTGGATGTGGAATGGTCTCAAGATTAAGTTCGCTTGTGACCCACGATCAAACAGTGTATCAATATTGGTATGTTTGGATATGACCCTCACATGAAACAATTCAATTCTCTCTTCTTCATTTGGAGCTTGTATGTGATAGTTTGAAGTACTAGTATTGGGTTTTGTTTCAATTTGTTTCCCCTTCATGTTCTTCAATCCCATGGCTATAAAGTTTCATCACCTGAATCCTCTCCTAAGTCATGTTGAGTTGTAGTTGCAGTTTTCTGCTTCCCTTTGTTATTGTTAAACTTGGGTCTCTTTTCAGGATGTAATTTCCAACAATTTTTCTCTTCATGGCCTTCCCTTGAACAATGTTTACAAACCACTTTCTCTCCCTCTTTCTTGACAGATGAATTATTTTTTCCTGTTCCTTTTGAGGTCTTCTCTTTTTTTTTCCCCTTAAAAGGTTTTTTTCTACCCTCTTCAAAACTATTTTTCCTTATAGCTTCTAGATGTGTGGCTTGAACACATACCTCATCTATACTTGTAGGATTAAACACGAGGATAGTATGTTTAAGGTAGCTATGTAAGCCCCCTATTTACTTGAGAAAAGTATCTTGACTCTGAAAATCTACCCCTAATAAGAGAGCTCTTCTCCTAAATTCTGGGGTGTAGTCTTGTACATTTTGTCCTTTCAATTGTCTAAAATTTTTCCAGTTCATTATGGATTTCTGCATGTGAGCTAATGGATAAAATTGTTGTTTTATTGTAGTAATGAAATTAGTTCATGATAGAATAATCTTACCATGTTTTTTGGTCTCCTCCTTTGTCTTGGCTTCCCACCAAACAAGAGTTGCACCTTCCATCCTCAATGAAGCTAGTTGGATTTTGGTGTCATCATCATGAAGGTTCTGAATTCTCAAATAAACCTCCAATTACCTAATCCAATTATCAAACTTTTCTGCATTGACTTCACCATTAAACATTGGAAATTAAAACTTAACATCAAGTTTTAGAAAAGGAATTTTACTAGTGTTCTTTGACTTGTGTGACTGGTGTACTGAAGATGAAGTAGAGGATGATGATGATGAGGGTGAGGATGGTGACTTTCCACTACCTTCATTTCCTCCCTTGCCCTTCTTTGATTTATCTTCATCATTGTGACCTCTTGGATCCCTGACCTTCCTTGTGAATTTTGGATCCTTCTCCTTCTAGTCTTTCATTCCTTTCTTGATAAAGGATTTCAGTCATGTCAAGGAATGATTTCCTGAACACTCTTTCTTCTTCTTTGGGATCCGCCTCTTCATGGGTTTATTATTCTCCTTGAGGGATGCTTATTGCTTCTTCTGCTTCTCTTGGAGGTGAACTAGGTAGTGGAGAATGTGGAAATCTTGCCCTCCTTTGTTGTGGCTCACTTTGAGAACCTCTTGCTTCCACCAATTTGCCTTCTCCTCTCTTAAGCTTGAGCCTAGTAAGCATGAAAACCCTTGAAAACAGTTAACAAATATTTGCACATAAAAACACCAGAGATTAAACTCTAGCTCTATACCAACTTGATCTGAAAGGAGTGTATTAGTTGTTCTGTGTTAAGTGTCCTTTCAGTAACATAAACATGCACAATTTCTCTCCATTTGTTTTCTTAAGGAATGAGTGTTTTAACCATGAAACATAGATGAATTTTTGAACTTTAAGCATGAAAATAAGCCTTAAAGAACCATACAGTAGTGAATAATAGAGAAATACAGTCACACATAAGTTTTACACAGTAGGAATGATGAAGCAGTTCACCCCTCCCGGGCTACATCTGCTGGTCCAACTCCCAATGGCATGTCCCTCTTTGTCATTATGCTCAAAATTGTAAATTACATGTGTTTACAGGCCTCTAATGGCTATTTTCTCTACACCAATGGCTCCAGAATGCTCAAATTTGTCTAGGTATACTCTTGTTTCACCCAAATTGGTCGAAAATTGACCTCCCAATGCATTTTTCCCAATGTCAGCTAGAAAATATCCACTAACTGTGGAGAATTGCAGTTAACTATCACTAAAAATAGGAAAAACCCTAAAATTAGGGTTGGTGCCAAAATTCCTGTCATTATAAATCGTTTGAATTAGCTATGAGTGGTTAGGTTGGGGTGGTCACAAGCCGAACCCCCGCCTAAAACCACGTGGTTATGGGCTTTAACAATCTGCATTGAAGTTGGAGCAGAACCATAACTCCATGTTCCGCAACCATTTGAACTAACCATTCTTAACTCTGCCATGTGACAGGTCTACATATCCATTAGAGTTTTTGTTTTATATTACCATCGTATTATATGTTAACTGAACACAACATGTAACCATGTCCATCGAAACTAGAGTTTTGTAGCCGCCAGTTAAGGTTTAAGTTGCCCGACGAACCGTCCTGCAAATTTAATGTAACTGTCGGACATGTGAATGTATCTCTTACCGTAGATTAAGGTTTGTAGTTGTAGGTTACGTTTGATGTTGCGGTTATGAATATACCATATGACCACTGCTTTGGGCTGCTAGCGGGTTGGGACTGCTGGTGGTCCCCCCCTCCAAGTTGCAATTCCATACAACATAAAACAATGCCGAGGAATATTAGGTTAAGATCTAAATGGTAAGCGAGATGGTCAGAGGTTTATGCAAGCAGGCTGGAGGTCATGGGGTTGACCCCCCCCCCCCCCGACTCCATAAAATTTTACCACAGGATCCTGAGGACACGTGGCAGCCTCCAGGCTTTCCATGTGTCACTCATCCAGCAGCCGATTTACAAAACATCAACGATCAAAAACACATCTCCGTACCACAAGATTAATGACCCAGATTAAGCCACGTGGCATGATCTGATTGGCTGTAAGAAAATGGAATATTCCCTAGAATATACTTGCATGCTGACTGGGCATCCCAGTCACAAAAGTTTTGCTATTTGGGAAAACAGATAGAACGCGATATCTTCCTCATACGACATCGTTTTTTTGAACTGTTCGTGGCGCCATAATCGCAATGACGAGACATTTCTGGTCGCTTAGGTTTAGTACAGTTTCGAGCACTTTCAATTTTGAGCATAACACATGATCTCCTGATCAAGACTGGCCACCCTTATTGGCATTAGGTTTTCTACCTTGGTTTCCTTGATTACCTTGAGATGACTAATTCTAGTTACCTTTGCCCTTGTTCCTTCTCTTGGGGTTGGGGGGAATGGTAGTACTCTGGTGAGCATATACTTTGTGGAGGTAGTTTTTGCTATGGCAGAGATGGTTGAGGTGCTGATGTCATTGGGGTTAGAGCACTAGGTGGTTCATATGGATAGTAAGGGTTTGTAGTAACATTTTGGTAACTAGGTGGAGCAACAATTGGCCATGGAATTGACTGATATGAATGCGAAAATGCATATGATGTGCTCATACATTGGTAAGAGTTGACACATGAAGGATCAGGGGGAGGACAAGTGTAGGTGGAACTGGTCCCCCCTTAAGGTTGAGTAACTCATAGGAGGTTTAGAATATAATGATGGGTGAGGGTAAGAGAGGGATCCAAAAATATAGTCGATGACATGATATGTCCCCAGTGCAAAAGAAACACCAGGCCTAGGGATATTGGGAAGGACGATATAAACATAACCTGACTGGGTGTATATTAGATCATATTTCAAATATATCTAGAGAGATTCTTCATTAGTTTGAGGGATATGAGAGGCAAATTTTTTACCTATGGGGGATAGGATAGTTCTAAAAAACCAATCCATGTAGACACGATCCTCTAATTCAGGAGCCTTACAAAGGCTCCTCCTTTTGTGCCATTCTCATACATCATAAAAAAGGTGAGTGACATAAGTTTGACAAAAGGAAGTCAAATTTTCAGTACCAGTATCATATCGGAGAGGTAATTGGAAATATGTTAGGAAGGTTTTAGTGAGAGTCGCAAAGGTGTAATGAAAGGCATGTGGTTGTTCCACATACCATTTGGTGACATCTCCAGTTACAGTGCTTTGGAAAAGGGGAAGATGAATGGAGTCCTCGATGATGGAGTTGGAAGAAAACCACATATGGAAAGAGTGAACATGGTTGGTAGGGTCTTCTCTAGGATTCCCATTAAAATTGGGTGTGCCTAAGGTAAATTTGGTTTGGCATGGGAGGCTAATTTTGGTCATGTAGAAGGGGATCATTGATGAGTTGGTTTAAATCAAGGAATCTTAAACCAACCATGTAGGGAATTAAGGGTGGATTAGTGGCCATACCTGAAGAGCTTCAGATATTTCCTCCTTGAGGGTTACCCTAGATAGGACCAGTGTTACTACCTAGGTTTCCACCACCCACATTAGCACCTGACATGGTAGTAGTGTGGGGTTGGTAGGATGAATAATTTGAGGAAGATCTAGAAGATGTTGAAAGTCAACAAGAAATTGCAGCACACACACTAGTGCGGGACCACAAGTCCTAGCGATACATTAGTGTGAAAGCCAATTTAATTTAATAAATTGGTGTAGTGTCTAATTTAATTATCCCTTAATTAAATTGGACAATAAATTGTAATCTTATCTCATAATCACTTGTAATAGTTAACTGAGTGTGATAAACTCAGTTAGCTCATGAATTTCGAGTTGAGGGTAGTTGGTGATGCATGCAGAGTGATTATATTAGTTATGGAGTTCAAGTTGTAGTTAGTGCATTAGTTTAATGCATGAGTAATCAGTAACACAATTAGGTGAGTTCAAGTTAGTTGAACTAGTTGTAAATGTTTGTTGAAGTAGTGAGAGATCAAGTGAATTAAATCATATTTAATTCACAATCACTGATCTTCCATGTTAATGATGATTTGCTATTAATAGCTGCATGCATGTCAGTTCGAGTGGAGACCCAGTTGAGACAAAGGTTAAAGGGATGTTAACAATCAGTTGTATCATTAGTAGGTTTCCTGCATATAACCAGACATCCATTGGATTTCCCATGATCCTTGCGCAGTTTTGGAAGGCTGAAATTCCTAAAGAATAGGGATTGGATTCCACATAAATTGCACAATAAAGGTAGGCTGATTAGAGGTTAATAATTGGCTAAGCGTTGGTCGATTTTGTCCGGGTCAGTGTGAGACAATTGTGAGAGTGCATGAGACTCTTGTGAGAAGAGTGCATTGTAATTTTTTCATGATTCCATGGTGAATATACAATAGAAGATAGAGGGGTTTTTAGCAGCAATATTTTCCCAGGAAAATATTTGCGTTGTGGTTTGATTTGATTCTTTATTTACTTATTGTGATTGGCAATCATGTTTATTTTCCGCAATTCATTTGTAGAAGGATTCAATATCTAGCTTTAGTACATTGCTTGATTGCATTGAATCCATTGAGATACATGTATTTGTATAATTTCTACATGGTATCAGAGCACAGGAAATCACTATAGTGGAGAAGAAATTGAGTTTGTGACTGAATAGAATTCGAATTTGCAAAAGTGTTCTTGGTGCGACAGGCGAATCAGTATTGAGATGGCTTTCAATGGCTTGAGATTCGAGTATGAACTTGAGGTCAGTTCCAATTATATTGCGTGGAAAGACAGGATGGAGGAAATACTGGAGGACAATGGCTTGAAATAATTAATTGATAATGACATTCCCAAACCCGTTGCAGCAGATGCTGCAAATCTTGATGCTTGGAAAAATAATGTTGCAAAGGCGAGGACAATCTTACGGGAGGATTACGAAACCACATTGTCTCAAGTCTCCATGGAAAAGAAACACCATATGAAATGTGGAAAGCTTTGACATACTGTTTCAGAGCAGAAGTGATCATATAAAATTTTCATTGAAGGATAAGCTCACGAAAATCAAAATGGAGAAAGTCGACACCATTCCGAAATATTTAAAAAAATTTGTCCAATGTCGGGATGAGCTTGGGAGCATCGAAATTACTGTCACAGATGATGACTTGGTGAGCCTATCTCTTCTAGGAATTCCCAAGAGTTGGCATAGTTATTAGGAATTTGTCAATGGGAGGGAGAAGCTTCTAGATTGGGAACGACTTTGGTTAGATTTGGTGCAAGATGAATTCAAGCAGAATACTAGGGATGGGTCTTCATCTAAGACAAATGATGAAGAAAATTGCGTGTTGGTTTCTAAGGAAAAGAAGGGGAAAGGAAAGAAATCCTATTCCAAATCTGAGTCCGGAAAAGCTTGCAAGAAGCGTGACATGTCTAGAGTGAAGTGTTTTTATTGTCACGAGCATGGACATTATGCCACTAATTTTCCACAAAAGAAGAAGAACAAGAAGGCTTCAGGATCTGCAGCCGGTGAGGCTTTGGCCTCGCAATTTGAGTTGGAATTCTCACTCATCGCATGCATGGTGTCAAGTGTGATGGGATCAGTGTGGTATTTGGATAGTGGTGCATCTTTCCACATGGCGGGAGACAAAGAAATTTTCAGTAGCTTGGAAGAGAAGGACCTCTAGATGCATATCGAAATGGGTGACGACAAAAGGTATAGCGCTACTGGGATTGGTACAGTTACTTTCTAGAGACAGTCAGGTAAACCATTCTTATTAAAAGATGTAATGCAAGTACCAGGCTTGAAAAATAATTTAGTTTCAGTCGCAATGTTGGAGGATAAAGGTTATGATGTGGTTTTCAATGAAGGGAAAGCTTTCCTTCGACACAAAGCCGCATGACAAGCCAAGAAGATTGGGATTCATGTGAATAATCTCTATAAACTTGATGTAGATGGCTGCACAACATTGATTGATAAGGCGGAAAAGTGGTGAGTCGGGATGAGGGTGAGTTATGGCACAGGAGATTGGGCCATCTACACCACGGATCCTTGAAGGTCATGCAACATATTTCTGCGGGTCTTCCCAAGGGTACTCTTGTGCAATTAGACACATGCAAAGGATGTACTATTGGGAAGTATGCAAAGGCCACTTTTCATGAGAAGGAGAACCGAGCTTTGGAAATCCTTGAGAGAGTTCACTCAGACGTGTGTGGACCATTCTCTACTGCTTCAACAAAAAAGCACAAGTACTATGTGATATTTGTTGATGAATTTTCTAGAAAGTGTTGAATCTACTTCATGCAGAAGGAAGATCATATGTTCTCAAAATTTATTGAGTTCAAAGCACTGGTGGAGAAAGATACGAGGAAGCATGTGAAGGCTCTTAGGAGCGATAATGGTGGTGAGTACATATCCAATTAATTCAAGAACTTTGGTAGCAAAGAAGGAATTCAGAGAGAGTTGATTGCGCCTCATAAACCACAAAAGAATGGGGTCACATAAATAAATAATAGAACAATTGTGGGTGCAACACGAGCGATGTTGCATGATCAAGGCCTATCGTTGCATATCTGGGCAGAGGCATGCAACACAACGGTATTTGTGCAAAACCGTCGTCCTCATCAGATAATTGGCATGAATACACCATAGGAGGCTTTTTCTGGTAAGAAACCTGATGTTTTATATTTTAAAATTTTTGGCTCGTCTATTTATGTGCATGTGACCAAAGACGCCAGGAATAAGATCGAACCAACAACTAAGATTGGGATATTTTTGGGGTACATAGATACTCCCCACAACTATCGGGTGTAGTTTCCAAATAACAAGATGACTGTTGTGAGACGGGAGATACATTTTGATAATGAGAAATCCATGCAATTGTCCCTTGAGAGGGAGTTGGATTTTCATGTAGATGAGGAACTCTTGGTTCCAAAGAATGAACCTCAAGATGTGGAGCAGCCACATGCGGAGGATCATCGAGTGGAAGAAAACACTCATACAGAGCCATCCACCAGAAATGGTAGAGGGCGAACCACAGAAGCTGATAGATTGAGACTTGATGCAGCAGAGCATGTAGGAGCACCTATTTCACTGCGTAGATAGAGACAACCTCCATACATGTTTACTAGATACATGGCTCTTATGAGCAAGTGTATTGTGACAAAACCATCCTACTTTGAGGAAGAAGTGCAACAACCAATTTGGGTTGATGCTATGGTTGAGGAGTATGACTCCATCGTCAAGAACAGGGCATGGGAATTGTTCCCAAGACCGGTCAGAAAATCAATGGTTGGATATATATGGATCTATAAGGTGAAAAAAGTGAAAAATGGGAGTGTGGAGAAGTACAAGGCCATATTTGTGGCCCAGAGATTCTCACAAGTTGAGGGGATTGACTATGAGGAGATTTTCACACTGGTTGTGAGATACTCATCGATTAGATCTATCTTTTCACTCTCAGCGCAGATGGGGTGGCAGATACATCAGATGGATGTTAAAAATTCATTTCTCAATGGAGTTATTGAGGAGGAAGTGTACATAGAGAAGCTAGAAGGTTTTTAGATCTTTGATAGTGAGTCGCATGTGTGCCGAATAAAGAAAGCATTGTATGGGCTGAAGCAAGCACCTAGTGCTTGGTACACTCAGATTGACAGTTATTTCACCGGGTTGGGCTTCACAAAAATTGAAGAGGATGCGAACCTGTACCAGATTATGGTTAATGGTAAGCTCTTGATTATCATACTTTATGTTGATGATCCAATTTTTATAGGTGATGAGCAGATGATAACTTCTTGCAAGGGAGTTTGAAATGAAGGACATGGGACTCCTTCACTATTTCCTTGATTTGGAAATATGACAGTGGGATGGTGAGCTATTTGTTTCTCAAGGAAAGTATGCCAAAGATATTTTGTGTAAGTTTCACATGGAGAGATGTAAACCCATGGATACTCCTCTTCCAGGAAATTGGAGGAAAGAGGATGCTACTTCAGGATAAGTAATGGATGCTACTGTCTATAGGTAGCTAGTGGGTTCATTGATGTACTTGGTGAACACCAGACCAGACATTTGCTACGCAGTTAACTAGCTAAGTCAAGCTATGGTTAAGCCGACCAAGCTCTTTTTGGAAGGCAGGGAAGCATGTCTTGAGATATCTCAGGGGCACTACAGAGTATGGATTATGGTACAAAAAGATAGAGGGTGTGAAGCTTCAAGGCTTCACGGATGCAGATTGGGCAGACATTCCATCAGACATAAAGATCACATCAGGAGGGATCTTTAGCATAGGATCGGCAATAATTTATTGGTACAACAGGAAGCAGCAAACTGTGGCACTCAGTTCAACAGAGGCGGAGTACATGGTAGCAAGTCAGGCTACATGTGAGGCCATATGGATGAGAAAGATCATGGTTGGTTTGTTTGGTTCTCAGATGGATCCGATGGTGATACATTGTGATAACCAAAGCTGCATTAAACTCTCGATTAATATGGTATTCCATGATAGGTCCAAGCACATAGACATCTGGTACCACCATCTCAAAGATTGTGTTCAGAGGCACATTATGTTAATTTAGTACATTCCCACGGAAGATCAAGATGCAGATATTTTTACAAAGGCGCTCGCCAAGAGAAAATTTGAATACCATAGAGGTAGGATCGGGGTGGCGGAGAATCCCTTTCTTGTTGAGAGGGAGTGTTGAAAGTCAACAAGAAATTGTAGCAGACACACTAGTGTGGGACCACATTTCCTAGTGATACATTAGTGTGAAAGCCAATTTAATTTAATAAATTGGTGCAGTGTCTAATTTAATTATCCCTTAATTAAATTGGACAATAAATTGTAATCTTATCTCATAATCACTTGTAATAGTCAACTGAGTGTGATAAACTCAGTTAGCTCATGAATTTCGAGTTGAGGGTGGTTGGTGAGGCATGCAGAGTGATTATATTAGTTATGGAGTTCGAGTTGTAGTTATTGCAATAGTTTAATGCATGAGTAATCAATTAACCCAGTTAGGTGAGTTAAATTCAGTTGAACTAGTTGTAAATTTTTGTTGCACTAGTGAGAGATCAAGTGAATTAAATCATATTTAATTCACAACTAGTGATATTCCATGCTACTAATGATTTACTATTAATATTTGCATGCATGTCAGTTCCAGTGGACACCCAATTGAGACAAAGGTTAAAGGGATGTTAACTATCAGTTGTATCATTAGTAGGTTTCCCGCATGCAACCATATATCCATTGGATTTTCCATGATCCTTGCGCAGTTTTGGAAGGTTGAAATACCTAAAGAATATGGATTTCATTCCACATAAATTTCACAAGAAAGGTAGGCTAATTAGAAGCTGAGAATTGGCCAAGCGTTGGTCAATTTTGTCCGGGTCAATGTGAGACAGTTGTGAGAGTGCAGGAGACTTTTGTGAGAAGATTGCATTGTAATTGTTTCATGATTTCATGGTGAATATAGAATAGAAGATAGAGGGGCTTTTAGCAGCAAACTTTCCCCAGGAAAATATTTGTGTTTTGGTTTGATTTTATTCTTTCTTTACTTGTTGTGATTGGCAATCATGTTTATTTTCCGCAATTGATTTGTAGAAGGATCTAGTATCTAGCTTTAGTACATTGCTTGATCAGATTGAATCCATTGATATACATATGTTTGTATAATTTCTATAGAAGAATAAGGAGAACTAGATTTTTTATGTGGATTGGGTGGTGGACTGGGCGAGGGAACTTTGAATTATCGATCAAGGGTGAGAGGATATCCTAAAGGAAACTAGGGGTGAAGGCCATGAAGAATATGCGACAAGAACCAGGGGGACACAATGGTTTCAAGACAAAATAAGGAATATGAAGGCTAAAGGATGAAGATAAAGAAAGAGAGAAATAAACAATAATAAAACACCTGTTAGGGTCCCGTGATTTGGCAGATTGGCAAGCCAAGTAACAGGGTAACATCAAACCAAATTTGGAGCCCAAGGACCTAGCTTTCCTGGACTCAGAGAGGGCTCTCTCTATTTGTGCAAGGGATGTATAGTTGTTTGCTTCTTATGTTTTTGATTTTAGTCTAGTTGTTAAGTGTGTTTTTAGTTTGTTTTAAGGTTTTTGAGGGATGAACTGATCAAAGTTTTAAATAGATAAAAAAATTGTTAGATTAACTCGGCTATGGGGTCGAAAAGGTTGAGAAAGCCTCAGATGGCGGACAAGGTATATTGAAGGGCCGATTTGATCAAGGTAAAATGGATCTTTAGGTGGAATGAAATGGGATGGACACTAGGTTTTGTGAAGGACAAAGACTTTTAAACATAAATAGTTCTACAGCAGACATCTATGTGGTAGGGCTAACCATTAATCACGATAAATGTAACTTCAAACTGATAGATGCATAAAATAAACATTCAAGCGATACATAGAGATATATGACTCTCTAAATTTAGGAAAAATCGCTATCATACTTTGGGGAAAAACAATTAAGACAAACAAATAACTCAAGCTACTAAGAAGGAACTCCTAGACATAGTATTTTGAGCTATCAGGCACTTTGAACTAAGATTGCAGAGTATAGGAAAAGGACAAGATCGATACAAGACCTCTTTGGTTCAACTAGGACAATCTAACATTCAGAGAAAGGTTTTAGTAATGGGGTTTTGGTTAACTAAGGAGTAAACAAGGTGTACCGTGAATCATACTAATTAACACACATAATAACCATTAATGCAACTGGAAACAAGTTCTTAGGGTATCAAAGAGCATTTAAGAATTCATTTGACATAACTAAGAAGGAAGACAAACATAGAAGCTGTAATGAATCAGGAAATATGAGGTGCCTCCATGGGCATGTCTCAAATCTATTCTTTACTTTCCTACAACAAGCAAGAGAATATGAAAATATGTATGAAACCTAAGGAAACATAACAGAGAGGAACACTATACCATTTTACAAAGTCAAGGAATCCTACAACAGTCCTCTTTCATCATCCAAAACATTCAAGAAACTATCCAATGCATGAGACAAAGTATTTCTTCCAAGCTTGTATAACCATATATTGCTCTATATCATCAAGTTCAGCCTTGTTTACAATGAAATATCTTGGAATATATAGGCCAAAGTGAAGGAGAACCTCCTAGTGCAACTAGCAAGCTCATTGGCCCATCACAAATATCTGATTTTGTCCTTGAGGCTTTGCAAAGCCCAAGGCACAAAATATTTATAAAAATATCCTAAAAATGCTAAAAAAGGAAATTAATTTGACTTTTCCCAACTGACAATGGCCAAAAAAGGCTAAACGCACATTTGGAAAAGCCACTTCAGAAAATTGCTTTTTTCATAAAAATGCTTCAAAAATATAGCAGCAAAAAATTCCCTGTCTTGTCGGCAACTTTTAAAGGACCTCCCGATGTCAAAATGAGGCTTGTGATGGCTCGTTGGAAAGCCTTGGATGTCTAGTTTCTAAAAATACTTCGTTTTCCACAAAATGATCAACGGAAGCGTATGAAAAACTAATATATGTGGAAAAACACAGAAATTAGCCCTTGCTGATATGCAAGGCAAAGTGTTGAAAAAGTGACTTTTTTTTGCCTCTTTGGGGGACCAAAAAATCTTCAATTGATCTGTAATTTGCTGAGTAGATTCTCCTGAATTTTATGCATCCAATGATACCACTTTCAACCTTTGAGGATGCATCAATTTAAAATGGCGATGCCCATGATTTTCTGCAAAAAGCCCAAAAATGTCAAAAAACAAAAACTTGTCGAATTATGCCCAATTTTGGCGATCATAACCCTCATGAGTTTTCAGAAGCATGTAGAGAAGCGGAGACCAAAATTTCAAGCTTTGATGTGCCTTTTCCCATTTTTTCTACCGGGCGTCTCTTTCGGGCCACCTCGAGCTTTTCTTGTGTAACCTTCAATTTCCTTCGGGCAAATTGATTTAGCTTTTTGTAGTGCCCGGTCATTTTATTTTGAAGACTTAAGTCTCTATTAGCTCCTTCCAACTTATCCTCCAAGTGTTTATTTTCCCTTTCAATCCATGCTTCTCTATTATTTTCTATTTCTTGGGTGAGTAAAGAAGTAAGAGGAAAAGATCGGAAAAGGGCTGCCTCTTCTTCTTTCTGTTTCTCCAAAGCTCTTTTGAGACCCATAGCCCTAGGCCTCTTCCTCTTTGGTTGTTTTTCTTCTTCGGTGTCATTGAATTCGCCCATGAGCTCTTCCAACTTGATTTGCACTTTGGAGGCTTCCCTTTGGTACTTGAAAGCCCGGGCCTCATAAACTGCCATGTGGACATTCATTTGTTTGTTTTGTGTTTGCAGAACATGTATGAGGTCCTTTGACCTCTCCAGATCAGCTCTTAGGTCATGAATTTGTGCCTCTTTGCTTAGTAAAAGTGTTTCGAGAATTTTGGTTTCATTATCCCCATCATCACTATCTATTTGGATAATTTCAAAATTCCTTTCCTTCTCATGGCTACTTTCCTCTTTCTCTTTTCCCTTGCCTTGGGTGGCCTTCTTGGTTTTCTTCTTCTTTGGTGTTTCAAAAATGGGTTGCTTGGGCAACTTACCTTTGCTTTGGAGTGCTCTAGTAACATTGGGAGTTACAACTTGAGCCACTTTCTTTCTTGATGTTCGGGGCTTTGTTACCTTTGGAGAAGAAAGCATGGCCCCTTGCCTAGGAGAGGCAGCTATCACATGCTCTATTTGGTATTTACCCTTACTGCTCCCATCATCATCTTTTTCACTGTTTTCCTTCTTTTGAAGGCTGTTTTGTTGGTCTTTATCACTGCTATGCTCATGGTCGCTGCTTTGGCCCTTTTGTTCTATGCTACCTTCTTTAGAATGCCCACTGCTTGGGGGTTTTTTGTCATCATCCTTGCTGGCTGGTGGGATTTCCTGTTTTTCATCATAAGTGTCCCTTTGAGGACTGTCTTGACCCTCCTCATAAGTGCCTTGGCTATCACCTTGTATGTCTCCTTGAGGGCTGCCTTTTTCACTTTTGTCCCTGCTTTCTTCAAGACTGTTAGGCTCTGTATCCTCACTGTTTTGTGCCTTATAACTATCATGCTCACTGTTGTGTGGGCTGCCAACATTTTCCTCTTTGTGACTGCTGTGTTTTGCATCAATTTTTTCTAGTTCTTCATTGTTTCCTTCTTTATGCTCACTGTCATGTTTGGATTCTTCATTTTGTCCTTCCTCATCACTTGTTTGCCTCCTTTCACTTTGATCTTATTCATTTTGCTCCTCTTCACTGTTTTTCCCTTTCTCACTTTGTTCTTTTTCATTTTCAATCATAGGAGATTTTTGCTTCTTAGGAGTGGATTTTTTGGAAGAAGGATATACATGATGAGTGGATGGTGAGGAAGGCGCATGAGATGAAGAAGCAGTGGAGAAATCGGGATGTGAAATGAAAGAGTCTCAAGAAACTCCCTTTGTCTCAAGTTGATGGAGGATGCCGATCTTGATAAGGGAATGATGAAAAAGATAAGCTTGCTATTGATAGGAAGCCTTCTTTTGAACAGTGGAAGCCATCTTTTCAATGCTTCTATAGAGGAAAAAAGGTAGATTTAGAAATTGAGTTCTTGTGAAGTGCATGAGTAGCCGCATATGATAAGCATAAACTCAGGAAAACCTCCCTTTGCATGTGAAATAATTCATGATGATTTTCATGAGAGGAGCATAGCTGGTCAACAAATAGGAAAAAGGAAAAATAGCTGGGCATGCATCCCGATGTTCCGGTTTCAAGAAGGGTTTGTATTGATATGAATCTAGGTAGGTTTGCTTAAACCATTTTTCTCCGATATATGGAATTTTGGTAGCTTGTGAGATAGTTCTAGGAGAGAGCTTGAAGTCTAAACCTGCTAGATGAACATGCTTCCCTTGCAGCCTTAAAGCAAACAAATGTGTCAAGGGAAGATAACTTTTCACTTCTTGAACCTTTTGAAAAAATTCCAAACATCGTACTTCATGAAAGTTAAAGAGCACTGAAGGGGATGCATTCACTTCCTGAGTTGAAAAAGGTTCATACCTTTTGTGAGGACCACTCCTACTATCTGGCTTAGGAGGCATTTTGCTTCTGAGATCCTTGGCTAATTTACCCAGGAAAATTTGTTCAAGTGTTTTTGAAACAAGCTCTAAATCAAACACTTTTACTCTTTGAAAAACTAAGTATGTCCTTAGTTAGCCCACAAGTTTTTTTAGACAAAACCAGCTCTCTTTGACCTTGATAATATGAAATTTTCACTCGTAATTCACTGTCTCCTATGGTTGTCGCTGTTTTTAAGGGATTGATTTAAAACAAAGATTATATCCCTTAGAAAAACATTGTGTTTTGCTTTTGAATAAAACTGCCCTTCTGTGATGATTATTATTTCTCCAAAACAAAATATAGCCGCCTTGTTACTAAATAATAAACCTCCTAACAAACTCTGTCTCCCCTTAAATGATTACTGTTTTCTGTAGTTTATTAGAAGCTGTGTTTTTTTATAATAGTCAAATATGGAAAAAATCATCATAAGACCATTGTTGCAGCCCTTGTAAATGGCTCTTCAGACTTGTGTGAGGCCTTTTTCCTTGTTTGCTGATGGAGGTACTTTTGACTGTAAATGAAACATGGCTTCACACATTTTGAAAACTTTTGGATGAGCTATATCATGGTGCAAATAGTTGGAGTGGTGATCCCTTACCACTTTGTGAAGGATGGCCTATAGATAGTGAAATTTTTTACCCTATTTATAATGTGCCTTTTTTCCTCTCAAGGAAAACTTTTGTGAACATAAGAAATAGAGACCTTTAGCGCCCTTATGTTACTGTGTGGTTTTTATGTGAAAAATTTCTTCAACCCACTAAATTTTCATTTGATCCACTGATTTTTAACCTTGTATTTCCAATAGGAAAATTGCTCAAACACCATATGAAAAACTGCTGATGCATCTTTTGTTCATCTCTTGGAAGGAGGTGGCCTATAATTTCTGAAATCTCTTAAAGCACTTTAACCCTCTGCTTTTAAATGAAGGAGGTTCTTATGTGCTTTCAACCATCTAATCTTTATTGGAGGAGGCTTTACCATGATGTATACTAACCATCTTCTTTTTAATGAAGGAGGTCATTTTTGTGCTTTCAACCATCTGCTCTTTTAAAGTAGGAGGTCCTTACTATAAATATGTCATTTCATCTATTTCAAAACTCTATCACTTTTCTGCAGACCATGTGTCTTTGCTTGGTATTGTGTCAAATAGGCAACAATTTTATTTATGATATATGTTCTGAGATAGGTATTCTGTGTAAAATATCCCTGTGAATTTCTAGAAAAGAAACCATCTGACTTGTATATGTAGAATATTTTCTTTCTAGACATATTTGACTGACTTCCCTTGACTGTGTTTGCAGAGGCAGGTTGGATTTTCCTTTGGAGGAGATGCTGAGAACACTGCTGATCAGCATAACACTAGCCTTTTGCATTCTGTTGACGGGAAACTTTGTCCGGCCAACAGCAGGGGATCTCCCCGGTAAAAGGTCCCAATTAGACCTTGAACCGTTTGGAATACGGATCCCGTCCGGGGTGTGGGTCCAGCTATCACTGATTTCTCCCTTCTTTGGTTCTCGTTTAAACTCTATAAAACAGTGGATACAAACCTAATCAAATGATACAAGACATATGATTGATGCATTAAATGTACATATAACACTATGAGTAGCAAGAGGAAATAATAAAGCATGAAGACCGAAGGAAGTGTTGTTAACAACACTTCATTAGGGTCATGCTTGAAAACTGTTCTGACCACAAAAGAAACAATTCCTCATGGCGAGAACACCCTTCACTTCTTAAAAGTTTTAAATGATAACACAAATGCTGATAAACAAAGCCATCAGCGTTCGTTAAGAAAGTGAAATGAACTCAACCACCATTAACATACTCACCAAAATGTTATGCAATTATGATATGAATTGAAGATACAGTTCCCTTAATCTAAAGATGTTCATAAACTGAAAATATAATACTCAATAGCACTCATACATATGACAACACCAGATCCGCAAAGGGATTTTTCAAAAATATTCTTGTATTCATGCTCAAATGTATAATCCTCTGGTAATACAATGTACTGAGCTCGAGTCCCAAACCAAAGATCTTTTACAAATCTCTGAAGGGAGTATTTATAGAAAAACTTTCCCTTTGGGTTTCCCTGGCTTTTCGTCTTCCGGACTATTGGGCTTCCTTGCGACTTAGCACATTTTGTGACATGCGACCTCAAGCAATCTGCGACTTGCGACCCGAGTAAATGTGTGACCTGCGACCTCAAGCAGATCTGCGGCTTGCGACCTTCAGCAATCCGCAACCTGCGACCTAAGGAAACCCGCGACCTGCGACCTGACTGGATCTTGCAACTTATGACCTCCAGCAATCCGTGACCTGTGACCTGAGGAAATCCGCGACCTACGACCTGCCCAGGTTATGCGACCTTGTGACCTAGTCGTTGGGTCGCTGGGTCGCGCCGTCGGGCTTTTAACAGGGAGTGCGACTATGCGACCCGGTGACCTGAGGAAATTTGCGACTTTAGACCTTCAGTCATCCCTTATACATTTCTCTTTCAGAGATATCATAACCTTGTTCTCCGAAGGATAGCCTTAGCCCTCGCCATGAAACAACAGCTTCTATTCGCTGGTGATGTCATTGCCGCACTAAGGGAATTTGCATGTGATGATAAGTGGGAGAATGGTTTCTGTTTCGAGAAAGATACTGAGCATCTGCAGAACGTGGGTTTTGTTGTCGATTTGAAACCCAGCTGTGCATCCTCTAGAGAGAGTTAGTAGCTCTCTTCATTTGTGTGGACATTATTGTTCCCTTATGTTACCTGCAAGAAAACAAAGTAAATCAGCATAGTATTTTTTTCTTCTCATATTACCTGCAGATAAATGAATTTACATTAGCCATATACATACATATATATATACACACATGTCAGGGAATCAACACAAGAAATGCAATAATTTATCACAGCTAAAATCAGTTGGACCCCTGTGTGGTCAAATGTTGTGCCATTATGTCATCAGGGAGAATGGCTCAAGTGGGTTTTCTTTGCGCTTGTTCAACCACTTGTAACGTCTGTTGGTATCACTATGGACTCAGTGCTAAGGGTGGATCCGTAATTACTTTGATGAGAGGTGATGCTCCCTCCTTCTTTCTAAACATGATACCATATCGAAAGCATTTATGAAACGTGGGCATCGACATGGATCAGCCGCTCCTACCTCCCTTGATGATATGGATCCTCCATACTTGCGACCCTTGAAGTTGTAGACCTGGATGAGGTCGAATGCTTCACAAAGGAGAATCTGGTGATCATATAGTGGCATACGTATTAATTTGTCGACTGCCTTTTGTGGCGTAGTCGAAAATGCTTTTGTATCAATACTGATCACATTATTTTATGAAATAAAAAATGCTTCATCTATGATAATGGAGGCCTAAGGTTGATGGCACGATTAGCTCCTATTGTGAGGCACATAATCTCCCACCTGAGAGTTGCGGGATAGCAGTATGAGGTCTCTCCTCTTCCTCAAAAATATTTCGTGCATCTTGCAGTGTATTTGCATTAGGTCACAAATTTGGGCGGGAGTCGCTGAGTCGGGTGGTTGCACCTCGGATGAATTTTCCTGTTCTAAGACCTGGCGACTTGGTCGCACAACTGTGTGGTCGGGGGTCGCGTACGTGGCAGATTCTCTTGGGCGTTGTATTTGCGACCTTGCGACCTGATAGGGTTGCGCTGTAGTGAGGTCGCAACCCTTGTCATCTGGTGCAGATTGCGAGCAATGAATGGAACATGACTCTCTGCGATCATGTGTTCCCTTTTGTGCCTATGCCACATCGTGAACCCTTCTTATAACTGTTCATGCTCTTGATATAACCCTGCTCTAGCCTTTATCATGTATGGGTCTGATCTGTAGGTTTTTTGATGCCCTGGAGTCACAGTTGGAAGCATTTTGGGCTTGCGGGACGTGAAGACTACACTAGAAGCAGCGCGTTGTAGAGGACGGAAATTATCTCATAGGTTTTATTTGCTGCGCTAATACAACCAGAATCGAAGGGATTCGACCTTTTCCCCGCATTGACAATCGATCATTCCGAGCGTTGTCATCGCATGCCACGGCCATCATATCCTTGCATGTCGGGTGTATTGATAATGCAGAGCTAAACGATCCCTGAAAAGCTGTTTGTCAGCGACCTCTTCGATCAAAACCTTCGTTTGCGCGAATTAACATAATTATCGTTCGTGCATGGTAGCATGCATTGGGAAACCTGCGTCCATGTAATGCGGCATGAAGAATGGGGATTCGTGCTATCTAGCTCACCATGTTGGATTTTCCATTCTTGTGTATCGTGGCTTAAATCCTTTATATCTTCATTTGGGAAAATCTTTCGACACATAGTCAAACAAGGCCCGGAAGGACACCACGATAATGTGAGCCAAGGTTAAATCGAACAAGCTTATAAACAGTTTCAAGAAAACCATCTTCCTTCTTGAGGTATATACATATATAAGGATTATATGAAACTAGTAACAAGGTATCTTGAAGCATATCACAGTGACCATTGAAATGCTTAAAATGATAGACCATCAGAAGGCTTGGCGGTTTGAACAGGTTTATGGCTTTCATTAGAGGGCGATGTCCTTCAATTTAAACATAATCAACGAGTGACCACCAGCTTTATAAGGGTCCCAATAGAGCGCTTAAAAAATCCGTGGTGAGGGGCTTCTAGCGGATACACTTCATGCGTAGAGAAATACACGTAAGGGATTGGTGTCAACACACCATCTCTATTGACCATACAGGTGTCCAACAAAGATACAGCCAGCAGCGCAGAGGAAAACTTCCTTATTCTTGACCTCTTATGCTGGGAGGAAGTTTCATTCCATATGTCGAAAGCAGCTGGGCGTTCTGGCAGCAGCTGGCTTTTGTGTGCTTGCATACAAAGAATACAATGGAAAAACCCGACTTCCTCCAGCAAAACCGTAACCCTGCACTTTTTTAAAACATGGCTGTAGATAGTCATATATTGTACCATAGTTATTATAAGATTGCCATTCTAGGTTTGTCATGACATTCCGCTCCATGTTTTAAACATAAATTTTGACCATTATATATATGTCCGCTCCATAGGTTGAAACTCCGCCATAGAAATATTTAAGTCCATTCGTAATGTATTTTCATATAGTTCTGATCCGTGTTTTAATCGTAAAGTTTGACCGACTTATATATCTGCCTCAAATGTTTTAACATGGATTAAAACTTCGGCATAAAAGGATTTGGGCCTAACTGTAATGTTCTTCGTATACTTTTGCTCTGCTGTCTTATATGGTTTTGAAACCATATGTGTTTGCGCCTTGGTTTAATGTTTCAAATCGTAACCTTGGTCCATCGAACTTGCGCCCGCCATGTAGCTTAGGTTTAACAAACATTACTTCCCAAAGGTGCGTTTAGATTTTTGAAATTGTGCCAAAACTTGCCAATGCACCCATTACCTGAACCATCAAACCTAAATCTCACCATGCACCTGAACCAACAAACCTACAACCGTACATTGATGGATGATGATGAAACTGAAAGAAGTGTTGGATTTAAAGCGACGAACTCTATAGTTCATCGTTGTTCCCGAAAACAATTGAGACTTGTAAACTTGGAGAAACTGGATAATACTCCTAGATCACTCCTACTTTGTCGATGTAAATCCATACTTAATCACCAAATTGACGGTGATGACCCTTCCGATGCTTATCATGACGCATTTTGAACCCGTGAACCATTTCATTCAACTGCGGAAAATAGAAGAAACCCTTTTAGCTGTGCCATTGTCTTTCCAACATCAACATGTGCGCTTTCGCATTGTGGCTCAGCACGAAAACACCTTTGAATGACGTTGTCTTTCTTCAAGGAAATATTCTAAGTCCACTTTGTTCACTCGGGCTATACTTCAGGTTAGACTTGTCGAGTTGGTGAAATGTGTTCCCTTGTGCGTACACATCGACATTGAGCTGGTATTGTGCAGGATCTTCAAAACTTCCTTTAAGGTGAGATATCATAGCAAACACTTCTAGTTTATGTGAGATGGCATCCGGTACAGACATTTCCAAACGGAGAGTTTCTAAGTATCTGGTGTACACTAGTGAAGAATGCTTATTTGCATCAGTGACATAAAAGGTTCTTTCTTTGATAAACATGCATCACACCATCCTCCTTTTAACATTACTGGTCACTTGCTCCTCCTCCTCCCCTGTTTCGCAACTTTGGCCTTGTTGTTGAGCTCACTTTTATTTCCCTCGATGACATGACAAAATTGAGGAGTTTGTCACCCGTGGGGTTGACCTATGTGGAACATTACAACATCACAATTACTCTTTGAAAATGGTGTCCCTAGATAAAACATATGAGACTAACGAGCTTAAGAGAAGTATTCAAAAAACATGCTTAAGACCCATGGTGAGAGGGCTGCTAATGTTCATCCTCAATGCACATAAAAGTTCTTATTCAAGGGTATGCTGGACGATCCCTCCCACACATGGCATGATTGCAGCAACAACATATGATCATGATGGTGAGAAATATCATGAGGGATTGGGGATAGGTCGTTGGGATGTCATTAACTGTAGGTCTAGTGAAATACCTTAATGACTAAGCGAGAAGAGGGGGACTCGAAATTTTAAATATACCCCAAAATTTTGGGTGTTGTTGTAGTGGCTACAACAAATGGTGAACCACTGGTAGAATCCAGCATCTCTGTCAATATCACAACAATAGTCTGAGTCCAGATAGTTATGCAAGGGAATATTGAACAAGTTCTGCAGGTACCCTTTGTATTACTTTGGCCCTTTATAGGTATTCCTAATCCTTGTGCCTCAGCTAGGTCTCGCTAATCAGAAACACATCAAAGAGAAAGCTCATAGACACCAGTAGCTTGTTGATGATGTGAAGAGAAAGGCAGTGGGTTTATTATTTTCAGGATTTTTTAAAGTAAGTTTCTGGTGTTGCTTCGCTGCCAGCAGGCCTGGACAGTACCCCGACGGAGTCACTTCAAGAAATCACAAACGTTGCTCTGCTGCCAGCGAGCCTGGTCAGTACCCCGGCGGAGTTGTTGCATTACCTCTCTACGCAAGAAGCCTTTATCGATCCTTTACCCTTATTTGTTTCATGTGCTTGTAGCACTTATTTTCATGTGCTCGTGGCACTTATTGTTCATGGGTGGATGAGGGATCTCGACTTATTTTATGAGCAAGAGAGGTTGTTTCTTGTTTTACAGAAACTAAAAGATATCCTGATTTGGGTTTTCCCTTGTGCCAAACCTTCACATCCCATCTACCACAATAGGCGAAGCGCGCAAAACAGATCATTAAGATGTCCAAGACTATGCTGGGCACAAGGCTTAGGCTTACGGGTATTGGGCCATTCAAACTCATTAGGTCTCCCACAAACAACTGGATCGTATCTCCCCGGCTAATAAGTTTAGAATCATAGGATCTTGTTGAGAATGCGACTTCGATGACCAGTCCTGAGAGGAAACTGCCTCTTGAGATAACCACCGCAACCTCACACAAACAATGGGGTTACTGTTTCAGCAACCGGGGCAGAACAAGTCCACAAGGTGGTAGGGTTTCAATGAGGACTCATGCAGTGAGAGGCGATATGTGGAATATTTTCAAAGCTATATCAACAATCTGTGGAAATGATGTGAGGAAAACAGTGTATGACGCAATGTAATAGACGGGGCTCAATATGCAATGCACGCCATGTGCAAGAACGATCAACCAGTTGTAGGTGGAAAAGAAGCGCAATACAAGCAGTGATTATTTATGCAGCAACAAGCAACTGAAAAGGAAATGGAAGGAAAATACTTGTAACATGATGATGCCTAAGATATTAACCTTAAACAAAAATAGCAAACACACTTTTAAGTTATAAAGTAAAAAGTTGGCAAGTAAACCTAATCAAAAACTTTGAACTAACAAATTTTTATTAACAGGTCCTAGCTAGCCTACACCTAAAGCCCTAGCTTAACCAGTGATGCAGTCGGGTTATGTGAAATCAGCTTTCTAGTGCAGCCACCGCATTAGTTCTTGACCTGCAAGAACGAAAATGTTCGCAATCAGAGCCAACATACAAAATCGTGCACCAACAGCAAGACTTACCTGAAGAGCATGTGCAACGACAAGAATATCATGGAACTTACCAAAGAACATGCCAGAATAGATTGTGCAATCTGAATTTCACTCTTATCCTGACACACAGAAATATGTTCTTGAAACTCAACATTTATAAATGACACACATCCATTCATGCACAATCCTACGTCGGATGGGCGTTGGGTAAGCCATTGCCTATTTGTCGGCACATCCGCCGGATAGGATCTGTCGAACCAAACGGAAACCTCATCATGGTGTTGAGGATGATCAATTTTATGGAATGGACACAATAAACATGTGCCAGGTGAATTGTAGATGTTTGCGCATCCAAGTGCAGAAACCCTAGTTTTGAAAACCCTAGTTCGGGGTTGCTCCTGGGTTTGGTCAAGGGTATGAGGATCTGAATCAATGTTTAATGGAGGCTGCGATTCCTTGTCATCTTGAAAAAACTCTGGACCTTCGAGCAGGGGGTTGCCCAAATTTGATGGTTTGGAAAGACCGACAGGCGAATGGATGTGATCATGGATTGTGGTGAGTTGCAAAATGTTAGTGGGCTTTGTATCAATTCGGTCAAATGTTTGCGCACTGACAGATTGATAATCCAATGTATCAGATTCTTTAGATTTTCTAGGGTGGGGTGAATTCGACGCGGTTATGCTGGGAGGAGCATGGTACTTGGGGATCGTCATTTCAGAAACCTTAATCCAAGAAACCCTAGTTGGAGTTGTTTGAGGGGTCTTGTCAGGATCGGAAGAACCTGGGGTAACAGTCGGCAGAAGCTAAAGTGCTTCGATTTTCTGGTAGGTACTTGAATCTTCCCAAAGTGGATTATCGAATTCTGGTGTCTCCATATGGTCGACAACAAGATATGAGTGACATTCCTTAGCGGTATTAGTGAATATGCTTTCAGACAAGCAGTGATCGATGTAACCATCGATTTGATTAAGTTGGGTACCTGGCATGTTAGGCTCCCTGGGGGTTATGGATCAATAGAGGAGACATCTTGAGGTTTCCCTGACAATAAATCGCTCCTATGGCTGTCTAAAGATTCCGAGTGAGAAAGATCAGAAAAAGATTCATCAATTTTGAACTGTGATTGTGAAACAACATCTGTGTGCTTATGATTGCCGCCAATACTAGCATAAGGAAATTTTGAATGACTCGAAGAAATTACTGGAGTGGCAGACTTGTGAAATAAATCGTGGAATAATGAACAAAACGTTTGAGATGCAGGGGTATTAACAGTACAAGGTTTTTCAATACGCAGATCCATGTCATTCAGAGAAAACAATGATCTGGCAGGCCTTGTAAGGGAATCAACTCCATCTAGGATAAGAGTCGATTCATAATCAGTATGCGAATCATATTTAGGACTGTGTCTAGGGAGACATCAAGTGGGCTCGAGGTAGGTTTCATGAACCGGCAGAGATAATGAGCCACTATGGTTTTCAAGCTCTGATTCGACATGGTGCGCGAAAGATTCAAATGTAGTACAATAGGCTTTATCCTCATGCACCCATCTATCATTGCTCAAAACTTTTGAGGTCACAACTCCACTACCTGACAACTTAGGAGGAGGGGCGAGAATATCACGAATAGCAACACTCTCCTTGGAGGCCTGAATGTGGTCTGGACTTGGGGAGATGGACAAGGAAGCATTAGTGATAGAGTCTGAACAACCGGTAACTTGCGGGTCGTCATAGGGAACACTAGGATCTAACTGAAATTTTTCAAGGGAAACGAGAATCACATACTTGAACTGTTCACTTAAACATTTCCAATCAACATCCCTTTCAGGGAACTCAAAACAATAATGAAAAAATCTGATAGAGAATTCATCTAGAGGTTCCTGAGGTTCCATTCTGACGTCGTTTAGCTTTATCAATACACTTTGAAAATTGTACCTGTGAAAAGCTTGTTGTAATTCACTGGCGAGTTGTTCAAACGAATGGATGGAAGCTTCCGGCAATGTGCAGCACCATTGCCTAGTGCGACCTTCGAGAGTGAGGAAGAAAAGCAAACAAATCAAACCTTCATTGTCAATTTCATAGCACTCACCAAAGTCACAAAAATCTAAAAGGTGTTGGGTTATGGACACTCCGTTTTCACCATCGAATTTTAACTAGGACAAGTGATACATAAGTTCATCGGGGATGAGACATTGAGGCTCATAAAAATCCTACAAACATCTCGGGAGAATGATTTGGGGACAAGCCATTATAGATATGAGATTAACTACAGGCTCTAAGGGCTCACCTTCTCATCTGGCCCTCCTTCTAGCGCCAATTCTGTTGACGGGAAAATTTGTCTAGCCAACAGCAGGGGATCTCCCCGATAAAAGGTCCCAATTAAACCTTGAACCGTTTGGAATAGGGATCCCGTCCAGGGTGTGGGTCCGGCTACCACTGATTTCTCCTGTCTTTGGGTCTCGCTTAAACTCTATAAAACAGTGGATACACACCTAATCAAATGATACAAGACATATGATTGATGCATTAAATGTACATATAACACTATGAGTAGCAAGAGGAAATAATAAAGCATGAAGACCAAAGGAAGTGTTCTTAACAACACTTCATTAGGGTCATGCTTGCAAACTATTCTGACCACAAAAGAAACAATTCCTCATGGCAGGAACACCCTTCACTTCTTAAAAGTTTTAAATGATAACACAAATGCTGATAAACAAAGCCATCAGTGTTCGTTAAGAAAGTGAAATGAACTCAACCACCATTAACATACTCAGCAAACTGTTATGCAATTATGATATGAATTGAAGATACAGTTCCCTTAATCTAAAGATGTTCAGAAACTGAAAATATAATACTCAATAGCACTCATACATATGAAAACACCAGATCCGCAAAGGGATTTTTCAAAATGCTTGTATTCATGCTCAAATGTATAATCCTATGGTAATACAATGTACTCAGCTCGAGTCCCAAACCAAAGATCTTTTACAAATATCCGAAGGGAGTATTTATAGAAAAACTTTCCCTTTGGGCTGCCTTGGCTTTTCGTCTTCCGGACTATTGGGCTTCCTTGCGACTTAGCACATTTTGTGACCTGCGACCTCAAGCAATCTGCGACTTCAGACCCAAGTAAATGTGCGACGTGCGACCTCAAGTAGATCTGCGGCTTGCGACCTTCAGCAATCTGCGACCTGCGACCTGAGGAAACCCGCGACTTGCGACTTGACTGGATCTTGCGACTTGCGACCTCCAGCAATCCGCGACCTGCGACCTGAGGAAATCTACGACCTACGACCTGCCCAGATTATGCGACCTTGCGACCTAGTCGCTGGGTTGCTGGGTCACGCCGTCGAGCTTTTAACAGGGAGTGCGACTATGTGACCCAGCGACCTGAGGAAATTTGCGACTATAGACCTTCAGTCATCCTTCTGCATTTCTCTTTCAGAGATATCATAACCTTGTTCTTCGGAGGCCAGCCTTAGCCTTTTCCATGAAACAATAGCTTCTATTCGCTGGTGATGTCATTGCTGTGCTAAGGGAATTTGCATGTGATGATAAGTGGGAGAATGGTTTCTGTTTCGAGCAAGATATTGAGCATCCGCAGAACGTGGGTTTTGTTGTTGATTTGAAACCCAGCTGTGCATCCTATAGAGAGAGTTAGTAGCTCTCTTCATTTGGGTGGACATTATTGTTCCCTTATGTTACCTGCAAGAAAACAAAGTAAATCAGCATAGTCTTTTTTTCTTCTCATATTACCTGCAGATAAATGAATTTACATTAGCCATATACAATATATATATATATATATACACACACACACACACATGTCAGGGAATCAACACAAGAAATGCAATAATTTATCACAGCTAAAATCAGTTGGACCCCTGTGTGGTCAAATGTTGTGCCATTATGTCATCAGGGAGAATGGCTCAAGTGGGTTTTCTTTGCGCTTGTTCAACCACTTGTAACGTCTGTTGGTATCGCTATGGACTCAGTGCTAAGGGTGGATCTGTAATTACTTTAATGAGAGGTGATGCTCCCTCCTCCTTTCTGAACATGATTCCATATCGAAAGAATTTATGAAACGTGGGCATCGACATGGATCCGCTGCTCCTACCTCCCTTGATGATATGGATCCTCCATACTTGTGACCCTTGAAGTTGTAGACCTGGATGAGGTCGAATGCTTCACAAAGGAGAATCTGGTGATCATATAGTGGCATAACTATTAAGTTGTCAACTGCCTTTTGTGGCGTAGTCGAAAATACTTTTGTATCAATACTGATCACATTATTTTATGAAAGAAAAAATGCTTCATATATGATCACGGAGGCCTAAGGTTGATGGCACGCTTAGCTCCTATTGTGAGGCACATAATCTCCCACCTGAGAGTCGTGGGATAGCAGTACGAGGTCTCTTCTCTTCCTCAGAAATATTTTGTGCATCTTACAGTGTATTCGCATTAGGTCGCAAATTTGGGCGGGAGTCGCTGAGTCGGGTGGTTGCACCTCGGATGAATTTTCTTGTTCTGCGACCTGGAGACTTGGTCGCACAGCTGCATGGTCGGGGGTCGCGTACGTGGCAGACTCTCTTGGGCGCTGTATTTGTGACCTTGCGACCTGATAGGGGTCACGCTGTAGTGAGGTCGCAACCCTTGTCATCTAGTGCAGATTGCGAGCAATGAATGGAACATGCCTCTCTGTGATCATGAGTTCCCTTTTGTGCCTATGCCATATCATGAACCCTTCTTATAATTATTCAGGCTCTTGATATAACCCTGCTCTAGCCTTTATCATATATGGGTCTGATCTATAGTTTTTTTGATGCCCTGGAGTCAGCGTTGGAAGCGTTTTGGGCTTGCGGGACGTGAAGACTACACTAGAAGCAGCGCGTTGCAGAGGACGGAAATTATCTCAGAGGTTTTATTTGCTACACTAATACAACCAGAATCGAAGGGATTCGTCCTTTTCCCCGCATTGAAAATCGATCATGCCGAGCGTTGTCATCGCATGCCATGGCCATCAGATCCTTGCATGTCGGGCGTATTGATAATGCAGAGCTAAACGATCCCTGAAAAGTGGTGTATCAACGACCTCTTCGATCAAAACCTTCGTTTGCGCGAATTAACATAATTATCGTTCGTGCATGGTAGCATGCATTGGGCAACCTGCGTCCATGTAATGTGGCATGAAGAATGGGGATTCGTGCTATCCAGCTCACCATGTTGGATTTTCCATTCTTTTGTATCATGGCTTAAATGCTTTATATCTTCATTTGGGAAAATCTTTCGACACGTAGTCAAACAAGGCCCGGAAGACACCACGATAACGTGAGCCAAGGTTCAATCAAACGAGCTTATAAACAGTTTCAAGAAAACCATCTTCCTTCCTGAGGTATATACATATATAAGGATTATATGAAACCAGTAACAAGTTATCCTAAAGCATATCACATTGACCGTTGAAATGCTTAAAATGATAGACCATCAGAAGGCTTTGCGGTTTGAACAGGTTTATGGCTGTCATTAGAGGGCGATGTCCTTCAATTTAAACATAATCAACGAGCGACCACCAGCTTTATAAGGGTCCCAGTAGAGTGCTTAAAAAACACGTGGTGAGGGGCTTCTAGCGGATACACTTCATGCACAGATAAATACACGTAAGGGATTGGTGTCAGCGCACCATCTCTATTGACCATACAAGTGTCCAACAAAGATACAACCAGTAGCGCAGAGGAAGACTTCCTTATTCTTGACCTCTTATGCCAAGAGGAATTTTCATTCCATATGTCGAAAGCAACTGGGCGTTTTGGCAGCAGCTAGCTTTTTCGTGCTTGCATACAGAGAATACAATGGAAAAACCCGACTTCCTCCAGCAAAACCGTAACCCTGCACGTTTTTAAAACATGGCTATAGATAGTCATATATCGTACCATAGTTATTATAACATTGCCATTCTAGGTTTGTCATGACATTCCGCTCCATGTTTTAAACATAAATTTTGACCATTATATATATGTCCGCTCCACAGGTTGAAACTCCGCCATAGAAATATTTAAGTCCATTCGTAATGTATTTTCATATAGTTATGATCCGTGTTTTAATCGTAAATTTTGACCGCCTTATATATCTGCCTCAAATGTTTTAACATGGATTAAAACTTCGGCATAAAAGGATTTGGGCCTAACTGTAATTTTCTTCGTATACTTTTGCTCCGCCGTCTTATATGGTTTTGAAACCATATGTGTTTGCGCCCTGATTTAATGTTTCAAATCGTAACCTTGGTCCATCGAAAGTGTGCCTGCCATGTAGCTTAGGTTTAACAAACATTGCTTCCCAAAGGTGCGTTTAGATTTTTGAAATTGTGCCAAAATTTGCCACTGCACCCATTACCTGAACCATCAAACCTAAATCTCACCATGCACCTGAACCAACAAACCTACAACCATACTTTGATGGATGATGATGAAACTGAAAGAAGTGTCGGATTTAAAGCGATGAACTCTATAGTTCGTCGTTGTTTCCGAAAACAATTGAGACCTGTAAACTTGGAGAAACTAGATAATACTCCTAGATCACTCCTACTTTGTCGATGTAAATCCATACTTAATCACCAAATTGACGGTGATGACCCTTCCAATGCTTATCATGATGCATTTTGAACCCGTGAACCATTTCATTCAACTGCAGAAAATAGAAGAAACCCTTTTAGCTGTGCCATTGTCTTGCCAACATCAACATGTGCACTTTCGCACTGTGGCTCGACACGAAAACACCTTTGAATGAGATTGTCTTTCTTCAGGGAAATCTTCTAAGTCCACTTTGTTCGCTCGGGCTATACTTCAGGTTAGACTTGTCGAGTTGGTGAAATGTGTTCCTTTGTGTGTACACATCGACATTGAGCTGGTATTGTGCAGGATCTTCAAAACTTCCTTTAAGGTGAGATATCATAGCAAACGCTTCTGGTTTATGTGAGATGGCATCTGGTATGGACATTTCCAAACGGAGAGTTTCTAAGTATCCGGTGTACACTAGTGAAGAATGCTTATTTGCATCAGTGACATAAAAGGTTCTTTCTTAGATAAACATGCATCACGCCATCCCCCTTTTAACATTACTGGTCACTTGCTCCTCCTCCTCCTCTGTTTCGTAACTTTTGCCTCGTTGTTGAGCTCACTTTTATTTCCCTCGATGACGTGACAAAATTGAGGAGTTTGTGACCTGTGGGGTTGACCTGTGTGGAACATTACAACACCACAATTACTCTTTGATAATGGTGTCCCTAGATAAAACATATGAGACTAACGAGCTTAAGAGAAGTATTCAAACAACATGCTTAATGACCCATGGCGAGAGGGCTGCTAATGTACATCCTCAATGCACAGAAAAGTTCTTATTCAAGTGTATGCTGGATGATCCCTCCCACACATGGCGTGATTGCAGCAACAACATATGATAATGATGGTGAGAAAGCTCATGAGGGGTTGGGGATAGGTTGTTGGGATGTCATTGACTGCAGGTTCGGTGAAAGACCTTAATGACTAAGCGAGCTAAGGGGGACCCGAAATTTTAAATATACCCCAAAATTTTTGGTGTTGTTGTAGCGGCTACAACACATTCATATGACTTGGATGTTGCTCTCTGTTCTTTAGGAAACTTTAGCTTTCAAACCACACTTATTGGTAGCCTTTTACTTGCTGTATTTCACCTGTTTTATTGAGGGCAAGATAATTCAGCATGGAGGACCCCTTTTGACTTTGTCCTTTGCTCTTTTTCACATTGATCATTATTGCAATCACACCCCTGCAGAGATGTAAAACATATGACTTTGAACTCTGGAGAGCTTCCTTGGTGTCTTATGGAGATTTTGCCTGACCTAAGCATGTTCTTTTAGACAGTGAACATACTTATCTTCTTCTGTTTTGGATCTTTGTTGAACTTTTTCTGGACTGAGACAGAATGACCTCTTAGTGGCGCGACCTATGGATGGATCAAGATTTTTTTTTGCAGATTAGGCGCTAATTCAGGGTTGGCTGGTACTGAACAGAGGCTTTTGGCTCAGGATGTTTTTGCCAAGGAAAGGATTCCCTAAAACACCACTATCTAACTTAGGGGCTATCTTGACATATTCTGAGTGTTTCCTTGGGTATGATTAGATTTCCAAATGACATATGACCAGAGATAGGGTTATAGACATTTTTTCAACAATTGGATAATGAATAGCGTGAGGAAAAAGGGTAAATGACAACAGATAATCTTTCAGCTATGACAGCTATGGACAGGGTTATTTTGCTAAAACCAGATAGGTCTTGACAAATATGTTTTTTCTCATCATAGGCTTACCAGAAGGGGTAGGAAGACAAAACAAATCTTGGGGTGTTTTCTAGATGACAGATTAGACAGTTTGGAGATCAGTTTCTAGAAAACTTAGCTTAGGAAACTACTCATCATCAACAGGTGAAAAATACTGATGACTAATAGTGGCTCCATTTGGGGAGGGCAGCTCCTTTTCAGGAGGTGTCCAGAATTTTAGATTTCTAGCTTTTGAAAACCAGTGCCTTATCCATTAGTGCAAATTTATTTCTTTCTTGATGTTATTTCTGAAAATGGACAGCAATGATTAGCATCAAAGTCATTTTCTACCTACCCAACTACATTCCCTAACATTTTTTCTTCTTTCGGGTGCATTTAGACTAGCAACCCTTTGGCATAATATTTTTGAAAAATGACACTATCTAATTCTATGCTTATATCCACCAGGAGTTTAGATTAAACTGATGAACTCCTTTGTTTCTCTACCTATGGTAGATCGACTATCAAGATTAAGCTGTTTTACAGGATTTGATTCACTAAACTAAAACATGAAATTGAAAAATGATCAAATCAGGATTAGACAATCTTATTTGTTATGTACTTGTAGCATAAAAGACAATTTGCACACAAATATTATTTTGTATGAAAATAAGATCTAGAAAAATTAGGGCTAGGATACACAGTTTGTTTTTCATCCCTGTCTTCCTCTTTGGTTTTGTTTTGAGCATGTGGAACTTGTTATCACCCTAGTAATTCTCAGGTTGTGGGATGGGGATTTTTGTAGTTAATAACACCAGGGGTAACCAAGAACCACCTTGGGAATTCAGGATCTAGCCTTCCTGAGCTCCAGAGAGGGATCTCTCCTAAAGATTTAGTTTTGTTTAGGTAAAGGGTTTTAGGCTAGCTATGAGTGAGCAATAGGACCAATTTTAGAAATGTGGTAGGAATAAAAAGTATTTCAAGGTAAACCAGAGGGATCTACCAGAACATTGGGCAATGGAGTCAACTCTCTAGGAAAGCAGGGCTAGGAAATAAGACTTAAAGATGCAAATGTACTAAGGGCAGGATAGATGACCTTCTAAGGCTTTGAATAGGTTTTGAGGATGTAATGGGTGAAATCTGAACAAAAGGGGACTTAAGAATCCTTAAGTTACAGATAAGAGGATTTGAAGGAGGGGATCAAACTGGGACCTAGAGAAATTAAGAATTCTATGGTCCGGTTATCAATCAAAAAACATCAAAATGCCAACTAGTTTAAAACAGAGAGCTTATTATCACTAATTCTATTTAATTTCTCCTTAGTTGATCATTACAGAATAGAAACACATCATATGAATGTATGTAAACTTTAAAGAATAACACTAAAAACAGGAAAAAATACAAGACTTATCTTGTCACCGCGAGAATCCTTTGTTATGATGTCTCTAATATTTTTTCTAGACTGTTGCTTCGCTAATTGACTCACACCAACTTCAATATGTCCAGCAAAATGACTATAATTGTCTTGGGAAATTTTATTCCACACTGAATACTTCGAATTATGAAGTATTTATACACAAAAATTGTTTACAAAATATCTCAGAAATTGAGATAATGTTTTAAAGAAAAATAGGAAAAAGAGCATAAGAAGAGGGACAAGAGAAAAATAGTTTGCAAGCTCTCCTCTTTTACAAGGGAAAATAGAAAAATTTTATCTTATCTAAACTGATTTTTGATGTGCTGTGAGTATTTTCTAGCAATAGGTACATCTTCACGTGGATGATAGCTTGTGGAATACTCTTTCTTTTTCATCTTCTGATTTGATACTCTTTATCTCTGCTTTTGACTATTTCACTGCTGTAATAAAAAATGACTAGCAGTAACAATTTGATTTTACTGATACACTTTGACACTGATTTTTTCACCATGAGGTAAAAGTAAAATATGAATTTCCAAATAATTTTTCAGTATTTTATCTATGAAATTCACAGCAGATCTGTGAATTCTTGCCACTGTTCAGCAGTGGGGATCTTCATATTCTTCAGTTTCCTGTAACTTTCATCAGCTTCAGTATATTTGGCAAAGTTAGGCTTTACAGTGAAAATATGCTTGATTTCATTTTCCAAAAAGAATATATTTTCAAAATACTGAAGAAGTACTTTGCCACTTGGTGATCCTTGTGGCAGTGGTTGTTTAGCTTGCTCTTTTGCATGAGTTCTGATTTTCAGATCATAATCTTTCTGTGGCATCAATTTTTCATTTAATGCATGAATGTCTGGAAAACCTGCTTCTGATAATACTTTGTATTTGGCCCAAAATCTTGAGATGGCCAAATTCATGTCTTTACACCTGTCTTCCAAGTTATTCATTATGTTCCTCTTATTCAGGACTTTCTTAATTTGAAGGATGGCCTCAGTCCTGTCAGTAATTTTCAACCCTTCTAACTCTTCCCTATTTTTGCTATTCAAAAATGTTATGATTTGAACTGCTTGAGCTGGCTTATTTTCAATCTCTCTCTTAGTTTTATCAATTTTTGCATTAACAGCTTGTAGTAACTCTTTCTGCTCATAAATTATCTAAATTGAAGGCCATTGAGAATGAATTCCTTCAATGATTTTTTCCATAAATGATTTTTTATATATGTAACCTGATCTGTAAGATTCACCTGTGCTTGAAGAATTCTCACCTGTTCTTGCAATCTATCTGCTCTTTCTTCATGCCCTTTGGAAGTAATCAAGGCATCTCTTATGGAAATTTCCAGATTTTTAATAGTGCCTTTCAAACTAAGTATTTCTTTCTCTTTAATTAACATGTCCTCCATGGCTCTGATTATGGCAGGTTTGTCTTGTATTGTATTTACCTGTGAAGTTGAGGAAGAAGAGGCAGAGATTTCATGTGTTGAAAATGCAACAAGATGATGGAGCTTAGTGAAATGAAGTCGCCTTCACTAAGTGGGCCCGCAGGCTATTTTTGGCGCAAATTCTATTTTTAGACATATGGATCATGGTCTATGAGTTGCAGGATGCTATTTATGGATGATTGGTCAAGTTGGTAAACATAGATCATGATGGACCCCCATTTTTAAACATGCTTTCATTTTTAGATCGTCAAGTTGTAATAGAACAATTAAATATTATTAACCCTTAATAATATTTAGACTATAAACATTATCTTATCCTCCTGAGCACTTAAATGATGCTTGGATGTGGCACATGCAATTGACAAGGAAATATGCTTCCTATGGGTTAGTTGAGCACAGTTGTTGATTCTGCTAGAACTCATGTGCGTAGCTCAGATGAGAGACAGTTGGTGGAGTTGTGTTCTGTTTAACTTAGTTGAACTAGTTGTATTTATTCTAACTAAAAAATACACTAGTGATGAGTGGTGTGAATTAATTATTAATTAATTCACTAATTATTAACTCATAAATCAACTAAAGAACACATCAGTTAACTGCAATGCATGGACAGTTCAGTGGAGACCAGTGTTAGAGGTGGGTGAAAGGGTGAGTGTGACTATCAATTGTGACCATGATTGTGCATGAGATTTGCACACACATTGATGGAGATTGCCAATGAGGATTGCGCAGTTGGAGCTAGTGGGATTCTAACTTGGATCTCATCATTAATCAACTTGGATTGCGCAGTAGAGGCAGGCAGACTTGTGGAGGAGATTTGAACCCATGACTTGTTCAAATCTCAGTTAGTTTGTGTGTAACTTTTTGGAGATAGTGCTGAGAGCTGTGAGAGCTTTGTGCTATGTATTGTTACATGTTCTCTATCATTATAATATATAGATAGTTGGGGGTTTTCAGCTGTAATCTTTCCCCATTACATACTGTGTTGATATGTGTGCTTGATTATGTTTTAATGTGTGCATGCGACTGCTTCCATTTCCGCATATTGATGATCAATTGTAGAAGAGGTTATGTATTATGCATGAAGCTTAAATAGTGTGTAATCAGGATAATCTCGGTGAATAATTCAACTATTATTCAAATTTATACATGGTATCGGAGCGAGATTGATCATCGGATCTATTACAGTGATTACAATTATTTCGGTAGACAGAGTCTGTAACGGGCCAGGTAGCCTCTGGATCCATCCTTTCTCTGAAAGGTGATATATCTAGTAAATGCCCTTACAGTCGATCTCTGTGCTAGAAATAATTTGTTCTCACAGATCCAGAAGCAGCTGAGTTTTGAGCTTGGAATTCGAATTTGTAGCAGAATTTGGAATTCGAAATTTGCAGCAGTTTTCTTGCTGCTAGAGTTGAAATGTCTTTCAACGGATTGCGACTGGAGTATGCCCTTGAGGGCAGTTCAAATTATGTTGCATGGAAGGATAGGATGGAGGCGGTATTAGATGATAACGGGCTGAAGGAGTTCATAGAGACTGAGGTCCCAAATCCTACTGATGCTGCTCAAGTTGAGGCTTGGCAAAAGAAGATGGAAAAATGTCGAAGGATTCTGTTAGAGGGCGTGAAGGATCACATTGTATCCAGCATGCATGGAAAAGCTTCTCCATACTTGATGTGGAAAGAGTTGACAGATTTATTCCAAATTAGCAAGAGTGACCAGAGGAAGTTGGCGCTCAAGGATAAACTCAGACACATAAAGATGGAGAAAGGCGACAGTATGCCCAAGTACCTCACGAAGTTCATCCAATGCAGGGATGAGCTGGGAAGTGTGGGGGTGACTTTTGATGATGAGGAATTGGTGAGCTTGGCTCTCCTTGGTCTTCCGAAGAGTTGGCATGCCTATCAGGATTCTGTCAATGGTCAGGAGAAATTGCCAGGATGGGAGTGACTTTGGTCGGATCTTGTGCAAGAGGAGATAAGGCGGAGTACCAGAGACGGATCTTCATCAAAGGCATATAATGAAGAAAATTGCACTTTGGATGCCAAAGCAAAGAAGGGGAAGAGCAAGAAAGCTTCTCATTCGGGTGCGAAAGACAAGAAGCAAGACATGTCTAAGGTGAAGTGTTTTCACTGTCACCAGCACGGACATTATGCCACAAATTGTCCACAGAAGAAGAAAAATAAGCAAGCTTTTGGATCTGAAGCGGGAGAGGCCTTAGCCTCGCAGTTTGAGCTGGATTTTTCGCTGATCGCATGCTTGGTCTCAAGTGTGATGGGATCAGTATGGTTCTTGGATAGTGGTGCGTCTTTTCACATGACTGGAGATCGAGATCTGCTGTGATCTGGATGAGAAAGATCTCGGAGTGCACATCGAGATGGGCGATGATGGTAGATACAGTGCGACCGGTATCGGTACCATTTCCTTTGAGAGGGAGTCTGGTAAACCCTTCGTATTGAAGGAAGTGATGCATGTTCCAGGATTGAAGAAGAATCTGATCTCTGTGGCGATGTTAGAAGACAAGGGGCATGATGTTGTCTTTAGCGAGGGAAAGGCTTTCCTGCGCAGTAAGACAACTGGAGAAACCCGGAAGATAGGGGTTCGAATCAAGAACCTTTATCACCGTAGGTAGATGGCTGCGCAGCTATGGCATGCAAGGCGGGAGAAGTGGTGAGCCAGGATGATGAGGGCGAACTGTGGCACAGGAGATGGGGCCACCTTCACCATGGAGCTTTGAAGATTCTGCAACAGATTTCTACTGGACTTCCTAAGGGCACCCTTGCGCAGTCAGATCAGTGCAAGGGGTGTACTTTAGGGAAGTATGTGAAAGCCACCTTTCACGAGAAGGATAGTCACGCCACGACAATCCTTGAGAGAGTTCACACAGACGTGTGTGGACCTTTCTCAGTAGCTTCGACAACAAAGCACATGAATTATCTAATCTTTGTTGATGATTTTTTTCGTAAGTGATGGATCTTCTTCATGCATAAGAAGAGCGAGACATACTCAAAGTTCTGTGAGTTCAAGGCACTGGTTGAGAAGGAATCGGGGAAGCATGTGAAGGCTCTTAGGAGCGACAATGGTGGTGAATTCATCTCTGCTTAATTCAAGGAGTAATTCAAGGACTTTTGCGTCACAGAAATTCGAGAGTCACAGACTCATAACCTACAAACGAACAAGGTCAGCGAGCCAAGAAATCGTAACGGATTGGAGCAGCGACGGCGATGTTGCATGATCAGGGCCTACCCCTTCACTTGTGGGCGGAGGCATGAAATACTGCAGTATATGTGCAGAACCGTTGTCCTCACAAGATACTTGGCATCAGTACACTGGAGGAGGCGTTTTCTGGTAAGCGACCTGATATTTCCCATTTGAGGATTTTTGGTTCACCTGTCTACTTGCATGTGACGAAGGATGCCAGGAAGAAGCTGGATCCGACTGCAGAGGTTGGGATATTTGTTGGGTACACTGATACACCCCACAAATATCGTGTGTATTTTCCAGACAGTCGCAAGACTGTTGTGCGATGGGATATCAAATTTCAGGAGGAGAAAGCCATGAAGTGTTCGCTTGAGAGGGAGCCACACTTGCATGCAGATGAGGAGCTATTAGTTCCTAAGGATGAGCTTCCAGATGTGGATCAGCCACAAGAGGAAGTTCATGGAGTGGAAGAGACCACTCATGCAACACCAACCATCAGAGGGCGCAAGCGCACTATAGAAGCTGAGCGACTGGCTCAAGATGCGGAGAAGGTTGTAGGACCACCTACAACACAGCGCAGACAGATACAGTCACTGGATCGGTACACTGGATACATGGATCTTGTGAGAAAATGTGTCGTGACAGAGCCATCCTCTTTCGAGGAAGCTGTGGAGGACCCTGCATGGGTAGATGCCATGGTGGAAGAGTATGATTCGATTGTCAGAAACAGTGCATGGGAGATTGTCCCAAGACCAGAGGGGAAATCAGTGGTGGGTTCACGATGGATCTACAAAGTGAAGCAGGCGGCTGACGGGAGTGTGGAGAAGTACAAGGCAAGATTTGTTGCCCGAGGCTTCTCATAGATAGAGGGGATCAATTATGAGGACACCTTTGCACCTGTCGCAAGGTATTCTTCCATACGGACGATCCTATCTCTCTCAGCGCAGATGGGGTTGCACATCCATCAGATGGATGTGAAGACTGCGTTCCTCAACAGAGTCATTGAGGAGGAGGTGTACGTAGAGCAGCCCGAAGGTTTCGAGATCTTCAGCAGTGAGTCACATGTGTGCAAACTCAAGAGAGCACTGTATGGGTTGAAACAAGCACCTCGTGCTTAGTACACATGGATAGACAGTTATTTCACCGGACTTGGATTCTCCAAGAGTGAGGCGGATCCTAACCTGTACTAGATTGTGGTGGAGGGGAAGTTGCTGATCATTGTACTGTATGTAGATGATCTGATTTTTACGGGTGATGAGCTGTTGATACTTTCATGCAAGGAGGATCTTGCTAGAGAGTTTGAGATGAAGGACTTGGGCCACCTTCATTATTTCCTGGGGTTGGAAATTTGGTAGCGCAGTGATGGACTATTTGTTTCTCAGGGTAAGTATGCCCGGGAAATACTAGAGAAGTTCAACATGCATGGCTGCAAGCCTGTTGATACTCCTCTTCCTGGAGGTTGGAGGAAGGAGGATGCTACTTTAGCAGAAGTAGTGGATGCCACTGTTTATTGACAGTTGATGGGGTCGCTTATGTATCTGGTCAATACACGACCTGATATATGCTATGCTGTTAACCAGCTTTCGCAAGCTATGGTTAAGCCTACCAAGCTCTTCTGGAAGGTAGGCAAGCATGTATTGCGTTATCTTAGAGGCACATTTGGATATGGCTTGTGGTACATGTGACAGGAGGATGAGGTGAAGCTATATGTGGCTTCAATGGGGACAGACAAGTGCGGAGCCCAACTGGACAAAGAGCACATCCGGAGGATCTTCGCATCGGGTCGACACAGCTTGGTAGCAGAGATCCGTGGCACTCAGTTCCGCAGAGGCTGAGTACATGGCAGCAATCTTGGCTGCATGTGAGGCTATTTGGATGAGGAAGATCCTGGTCGGGTTGTTCGGGTCACACTTGGAGCCTACTGTGATTTATTGTGATAACCAGAGTTGCATTAAACTCTCGGCTAATCCAGTATTTCATGATAGATCCAAACACATCGACATCAAGTACCATCATATCAGAGATTGTGTGCAGCGGAGAATCATGTTACTTTCATACATTCCCACGGAGGATCAGGATGCTGATATCTTGACGAAGGCGCTCACCAGGAGAAAATTTGAATACCATAGAGGCAGGATAGGGGTTGCAGATAATCCATATCTTGTTGAGAGGGAGTGCTGAAAATGCAACAAGATGATGGAGCTTAGTGAAATGAAGTCGCCTTCACTAAGTGGGCCCGCAAGCTATTTTTGGCGCAAAGTCTATTTTTAGACTATGTCTATTTTTAGACATATGGATCATGGTCTATGAGTTGCAAGATGCTATTTATGGATGATTGGTCGAGTCGGTAAAAATAGATGGACCTCTATTTTTAGACATTGGGCGGAATCTATTTTTAGACTGCCAGGCTAAAAATAGAACAGTCAAATATTATTAACCCTTAATAATATTTAGACTATAAACATTATCTTATCCTCTTGGAGCACTTCAGTTTGATGCTTGGATGTGGCAAATGCAGCTGACAGAAGGAAATACGCTTTTCCTAAGGGTTAGTTGAGCTATTGCATGGTTGAGTTCAGTTAGAACTCATGTGGCAGAGTTTGGTGGAGTTGATGAGACAGTTGGTGGAGTTGTGTTCGGTTTAACTTAGTTGAACTAGTTGTATTTAGTTTAACTGGAAAATACACTAGTGATGAGTGGTGTGAATTAATTATTAATTAATTCACTAATTATTAACTCATAAATCAACTAAAGAACACATCAGTTAACTACAATGCATGGACAGTTCAGTGGAGACCAGTGTTAGAGGTGGGTGAAAGGGTGAGTGTGACTATCAGTTGTGACCATGACTGTGCATGAGATTTGCACACACATTGATGGACATTGCCAATGAGGATTGCGCAGTTGGAGCTAGTGGGATTCGAACTTGGATCTCATCATTAATCAACTTGGATTGCGCAGTAAAGGAGGCAGACTTGTGGAGAAGATTTGAACCCATGACTTGTTCAAATCTCAGTTAGTTTGTGTGTAACTTTTTGGAGATAGTGCTGAGAGTTGTGAGAGCTTTGTGCTATGTATTGTTACATGTTCTCTATCATTATAATATACAGATAGTTGGGGGTTTTCAGCTGTAAGCTTTCCCCATTACATATTGTGTTGATATGTGAGCTTGATTATGTTTTAATGTGCGCATGCGACTGCTTCTATTTCCGCATATTGATGATCAATTGTAGAAGAGGTTATGTATTATGCATGAAGCTTAAATAGTGTGTAATCAGGATAATCTCGGTGAATAATTCAGCTATTATTCAAATTTCTACATCATGAGAGGTTATTGGCACTGCGGTGGCCAGTACTCCTTGTGGCGCCAAGTGTTCTGCTAATGTGGATGGAACAGCTGTGCTTACAGTTGGAATCACTGTAGGGATGACAACCTGTTGAGCTTTCTTTAGTTTTTCATTCTCTTGCATGAAAGCTTCTATTTCGCTTTCCATTTCTTTTATCTGACCTGTCATTTTGAGAACAATTTGTTTCGATTCATCATTCTCTGTTTTCTGCTGAAGAATTTCTTTTGCCTCAGAATTTTGACTTTGAGGCAATTTGAGTTGTTTCCTGAGGGTAGCTATATCCTCATTTTTCTGTTTAATTAAAGCCTTTGCAACTTCCATGTTAGCAGGATCAGCTCCTGCTTCAATCACCAAGTCTTCTAATGCTTTGATCTTCAAATTGTTGGCATAAAGTGAGGCTTTATCCAATTTCATCTGAGTTTGAAGATTAATCAATGTTTTTTCAAGCCTGATAGAATTCATAGTCTTATTGACTATCTTAGAATATAGCATCTATGTGTTGCTTCTATGAAATTCTATTTGGTCCAATTCATGGACAGCATCTACATCAACCTCAAGATCTGTTTTTGAATAGTCTGCAATAGATTTAGGATCAGCCACTGTAGGCTTGAGAAATGACATCACCAATTTATTATAGGAATAGTCAAAAGCCAAAAGGAGCCTATCCTTATTCCCAAGCTTTTCTTTGAGGAACTTGGAATATGCTTCATTTTTTATTTCTTCATTCTTTTCTTTTATTTGCCTGAACCTGATTTGAATGTCTGACTCTGTATTTTCAGGTTCTTTAGAAGAAGATGGCTTATCAACTTTAGATTGTGTATCCACCATAACTGTATCTTTTAGTTGGGCTTCAATTTGAACATTTTGAAGCTCTTTGAGAGTTTCAGTTACTATCCTTGTAGCTTCATCATCAGTCTTATGACCATTATTATCTTCAATATTGATGACCATTATTATCTTCAATATTGATGGCTTTGTCCCTTTCTTCAATGGTCAATTTTCTTTTCTTATTATAAGGAATTCTAAATCTTTTGTCTTGAATAGTTTCAGCAGTGAAACTATCTTCTTTTCTGCTTCTCTTATGAAGAATGTCAGATTCTTTATTCACTGTCAATACCTGTGTTTGATCAACTTGCTTACCTTTGCCACTGTTTCCCTGCATTTCCTGTGAATCATCATCAACTAGAGTGTTGGGCTCCCATTCAAGTTTGTTGGCATACTTTTCAATATGGGGCTAGGAATCATGCAAGAATAGATGCAACTTGCATTTCACTCTCACTATGCTTAAAATACCTTGTGGATCATAATTCCACATGAAACTATATGGGAATTTATACTCTTTCAACTTCACATTGATTTCATTGGCTGCTTCTCTTTTATTTACAATAAATGGCCCAATCTGATTTTTCAGCTTAAACTGAGTCTTTTTCGTGGAAGCTATGAAATTGATTTTATCTGCATTTAATAGCTGCCTTCAATACTCCAAGGAAAATATCCTTGTTGTAACAAATATTGGTAGTTTATATGGGGCCAGGAGTGCACCATATACTCTGATTTCTGTGTAACTTTTGTATAAATACCAATTCCCTGTTTTACAGCTTTCAGATAGTTGTAGAATTCTCTTTGTCTCTTCATTGATTCTAGGAATCTGCTCTTTGTTCAATAGATTCATAGCAGGCACTAAAAATAGGTCATTGAAATCTGCAAAGCTATATTCTCTGTTCCATTTTCTTAGAATTGATGACCAAAATACAACTGAAAGAACATTTCCTTCTGGATCCACTTTCTGAAATTCAATGGGAAACTTATCTGCTTGATAATACAAAAAGAGGTGAAGTAGGTGAAGTAGATATGATGTGTATCTGAAGACTCCTTCTTTTGACAATCTGGATAACTGATAATTCATGTTTTCTGCAATGAATTTAGCAAAATTGTACACTATGGAAAGGGATTGGCCAGGACTCAGAGTCGAAAAAAAACCTAAGATAGCCACATCAGTGAATTCATCACTGGTGTATCCTAGTATGAATGATAGCATTGAGACAATTTGCCTGGTTTCATCTGGAAAATCAAAGGTATCAAATGGAGGATTAAGCTTGGGGATATCAACTTGCTTGGGACAAAAGGTCTGGAAGACTTCGAATTTAGAAGCAAATTCAAGCTCTAAGTAATTTTGAGTTAACTCCTCTATGGAAAATGAAGCAGCATTGGGATCAAGGTTCAATTGTAGCATAGAGTTTATAGATTCTTCATTGATGTAAAACAAGACCTCTCTATCTTTATTCACAATGCATATTTGGTCTGGAAGATAAAAGGATTAACACAATCTGACAAAATCAGGGGATGGATGAGTTTGAGGAACAATATATTTTGGCAAATTGGAATCGCGGACTGGTATATCTTTGTCATATTTCTCTACTGATTTACCAAAACACCATTTATATACATCAAGAAAATTGAACTCTAATGAAGGGTCCATTATTCTATAGTCAAGGTCAACCAAAGGGCTATTTTCTTGTGAGATAACAGGAGGTTGAACAGGCCTGACAACTTCTATTGAATCTACAGTGAATACAGGGGTAGGTTTATCAATTTTGGAAGATTCAGGCTGAGGAGTTTTAGCAGAGGGTTTCTTCTGAGGCTTTGGACCTCCTGTTTTAGGGGTTACTTGCTTCTTTATCATTTTTAATTGAGCAGAGCAAGCTTAGACTGTTTGCTGAGCTCTTTTGTTGGAAACAAGGGCTTCTTGGAGAATTTCTCTAGTAAAATAGGGTTCTAAGCAGGGTTTTGGATTGAAAGAAGGTTTTAATGATCAGAAAGTAGGTTAATATCAATTCCAGCAATGGAAATGATTAGGGTATGGATCAAAGTTGCAAAAAATGGCAATTAGAGATTTTGGGGAAAATTTGACAGAGTTTCCCCTGTACTATGGATGTTTTTGCAATTTATATATGGGCAATTCAGGATATTTTCAAAGAATAACAGAAAATTTGGTGTTCTTCCTTTAGAAATTGAAGTTCAGTGGATAATTTTTGACGAAAAATACCTTGAAATAGGTATAATCGTGGTTGAAGACGTTTCGCAGTGGCGTTCAGTCTTCAATTCTGCAAAGTTGGTCTTTCAGAGCATAATGTAGCACTTCCTGGTTGAATTTCAGGGTAATTGACTCGAAAATAGCGCTGGTAGGTTTTCAAAAGGCTCTTCACAGTTTCTCAGAGCGTTATGGCGCACAAATACTGATAATTCGATGAAAAATGGGCTTAGCAAAAGGTTCATAGGTTTAAAGCGCCAAATAAGTGAAATTTTATCGAAAACTATGAGTTTTTAGGATTTAACCATAGTCTAAACCATAGTCGAATTATATTAACTCAAATTTTGGGCGGGAGTGGTTTTGGAATACCACTTGGTGGTATTCGCGCGGCTCAAAGGTTGTAAGCGGTAAATAACTTTTCGAATGCAATCCAACAGGATTGTGACACGTCGACGCGGGGTGGTTTGGGAAAACCACCCATTTAGCACGACTTTTCTAAAACATTCATCGATTACTTTTTGAGCGCGAAAATGCATTGCCGCCGTCGGATCTGGCTTTGGGAAGCGAACGATCGAGATTAAAAGGGAAGGTGTGGGGAAAGATCGGTTATCGGGTTCACTTTGGGCCGTAGATCTTGGAAATGAAAGAAGATCGGACGGTTGATATCAAGCGCAATGGGGAGGGATAAAAATGTATTCAAATATCGCAAAGATTTCCAACCGTTTGATTAAATAGGGTTTGGGGATCGGAGGGTTGAAAATTAATCCGATGGGAAAAGGCTTTAGTTAAGTCATATATACAAAATGACCCTTTTTAATGAAAAAACAAGTAATGAGGAGGGTTTTTCAGGGCTTTTAACCAAGTTAAAGGATTATTGTAATGGAGCATATATTGCGGGGAAGGGGTTAGGTTATAGATTTAACTTTAGGTTAGGGAGTCGGGCAAGGGAAATATACAAGGAAATGGATTTATTTCTTTTGAAGTTTAGTTTAAACTAACTTCAGTATTTTTTGTTTAAAACATATATAAAACATATTTTAAGATTTTTTCTCATATATTTTAATTATATGGTTAATTAAATCAAGTTGACTTAATTACCATAGGGGGCGGGATATTTATATATAGATAAACTTAGCCAAAGGGGTTATAAGGGGGGTTTTTATTAAAACATGTGGGAATAAATAACTTTGGCTTAAGTTAAAATAAGTGGGTTTTTTGGGTTTATTATATAAAAAGGAGTTATTTAATAGGAAAAGGTTGTTATATAGGGATTTAATATATAAATTAGAGTTAATATGAAAATAGGAAATGGTATACTCAAAACATATAAACATAACAAGTAAAGTGAATTACAAGATAAATTGCAATTGATCTTATCACTTAACTTATAATATAATGTTATTTTGAGGGTTTATTTCTTTCAAATGATGTAGGAAGTTAATAAAATGGGAATTATAATGCTTTTAAGTAAAAATGGTGTTTTACTTAGGATTTTTCAAGGGGATGAATGCATGAATGGTGATGTAGTGATTTTGGGGATTAATATAGATATTCACACTTTCAACTGATCAGTCATACAGCCTTGGGGCCGATCCCAACAAAAGTCAAGGAAATTCCTTGAGCCTTTCTGACTGATAGTTTAGAATGTTTCATGACTATGGGAAGGGGAAGTTAGTTAATTTGCAGCCCATGATGAATGATATTTACATTGGAATATTTTCACCTTCTTCTACCTACCCAGCTTACCATGCTAACATTTTTTCTTCTTTTGTAGTAAGCTGCATTTAGGCTAGCAACCTTCACAGCATTATTCTTTCTGAAAGCAAGTAAAACTATCTAATTCTATACTTATTTCATCCATGAATCCAGTTTAAACTGTTGGATTCATTTATTTCTCTACCTAACTACTGAATTGTCATGATTAAGCAGTATGACAACTCAATATTCTCTATCTACAACAAGTGAAATTGAGATAATGACAAGTTAAGATTAAACTGTTTAACTCATCATGGACTATGGAATTTATTGACACTCTGCCATACTTAAAAAGTAAAAAGTAGTGCCATTTATGCTTGCTCACTTTCATGTTTTATTCATTTTCTTTTGGGGTCTTTTATTTTTTCTAAGTCCTTTGATTATTCTTTTAGGACTTTTTACCCTCTTTTTGATTTTTTACAAAATATGTGAATACAACTTGCAGAAGGAAAAGTATGTACAGATTTACAAGATTATGAATAGTCAAGTCAAAATTATGACCCCTATTGTTGGGTATGGAGCCTGATTATCTTGTTTACTTTGTATCACAGCATTGGACCCCTGTAACTTAAATGGGGCGGCAACACCGCTCGTAATTAATCACTGCCGTGGGGGGTATAGGGAGGGGCAGTAGCGACTTTATGGAGCCCCCCGCCTGGCGGGGGGTTTCGGGGGCAGCGCCCTCGAAGCTAAAAACAGATGTAAAATTGCCTTGTAAAAGTATAGTAATTTCTACTCAATCTGGGTCGTTCTTTAGGCGGATGATCTGACGGTAGAAGCTATGTTTAGTTTAGGGTTTTTTGCCCTAGAAGGCAACCCCTCTCTTTGTATGAGGGTATTGTATTGCAGCTGTGTATTACATGTGTATTCTCTGAGCGGGAAATAGATAGGGAGACTGTGAGAGAGAACATAGGATATTACAGCAGATCTGCTGTAGGTTTTGTCTCTTCATTTTTTTTACTGGATAATAGAAAGGAAGGACTGGCTGTTCGGGGTGGACGTAGCCCAAAATGGGTGAACCACGTATGTCTGTGTCTCTCTAGTTTTATGTGTTTTGTGTGCTTGTATTTTCCGCATATTTTATGTGTTGCATTGCTCCATAATATATAATTTTCTAACAACTGGTATTAGAGCCGAAGGTATGTTTCGCTGATAAACTCACAGGAAAGAAGGGTTCCTGGTTCGAGTGGGAGCAATGGTGGAAGATGGTAAGTTTAGGGTTGAGAAATTTAACGGCCAAAACTTCTCGCTGTGGAAGATGCAGATGGAAGATTATTTGTATCAAAAATATCTGTACCTACCATTGAGCGGAAAAACAAAGAAGCTGACGGCCATGACAGACGCGAAATGGAACATTCTCGATAGAAAGGCACTCGTAACAGTACGGTTGTGCCTTGTGGTGTCAGTCGCCTTCAATATTTCGAAGGAAACAACAATAGAGGGTTTGATGCAGACATTGGCGAAACTATATGAAAAACCCTCGGCCTCAAACAAGGTATTTCTTATGAAACGACTATTTAATATGAAGATGTCGGAAGGTGGATCTGTTGCAGACCATTTAAATGAATTTAATACAGTTACCAGTCAGTTAAGTTAGGTAGGGGTAAACTTTGATGATGAAGTTAGAGCTCTGTTATTCTTGTGCTCATTGCCAGAGAGTTGGAATGGTTTAGTAATGGCCATTAGTAACTATGTCTCTGGATCTAGTACTTTAAATTTTGATGATGTTGTTGGTGCTATCCTTAGCGAGGAAATGCGACGGAAAAGCTCTGGTGAGACATCAGGTAATGCTTTGAGTGCAGAGTCTAGGGGAAGAAGAATGGAAAGAGGAAAGAGCTCTGGATATCGCAGTAAATCAAGGAAAGGCAGATCCAAGTCCAGATCGGGGATAGTGTGCTGGAATTGCGGAAAGAAAGGACACCTAAAGAAAGACTGTAGATCTCGGAAGGGAAAAGAAGGAGACACACAGCAAGAAAACAATCATGAAGAAAATGTGACATGTGATGTGTTACAAGATGATTTGATTCTTTCTTTCGAAAATGTTACTGATTCTTGGGTTGTAGATTCAGGGGCTTCATTCCATGCCACACCTGATAAGAAATATTTTCATGACTATGTTCAAGGAGATTTTGGACAAGTTCGTTTGGGTGATGATAAACCCTGTAAAATTGTTGGAATGGGTAAAGTTCTTGTAAAACAACAGAATGGAAACAAATGGCTACTAAAGGAGGTAAGGCATGTTCTAGATCTGAAAAAAAATCCGATTTCAACAGGGCAGTTAGGCGGTGAAGGTTGTGTGACAACTTTCACGGATAAAACTTGGAAGGTCACCAAAGGAGCCCTGGTAATAGCAAAAGGCGAAAAGGTTGGTACATTTTATTTATGCAATGGTATTTCTAATTTTGTTAATGCTTTAACTTCCAAAGGAGCAGATGCAGCATTATGGCATCATAGGCTTTGACACATGAATGAGAAGGGGATGAAGATTCTTCATTCAAGAAATTTGTTGCCGGGTTTGAAGAATGTTGATTTGGATTTCTGTGAAAATTGCATTTACGAAAAACAAAAGAGAGTCAGATTTCTCAGAGTTGGGAAAGAAAAGAAGAGAGAGAAATTGGAGCTTGTGCATACAGATGTATGGGGACCTACTCAAGTATCATCTCTCGGTGGCTCTTGCTATTATGTTACGTTTATTGATGATGCAACTAGAAAAACTTGGATTTATTGTATTCAAAATAAATCTAATGTATTTGATACTTTCAAGAAATGGAAAGCTTTGGTTGAGATTGAGATAGGAAAGAAGTTGAAGTGTCTCAGATTAGACAATGGAGGTGAATATTGCAGCAAAGAGTTTGATAGGTACTATTCAAAGCATGGAATTTGTAGAGAGAAGATAGTTCCAAGAACTCCACAAGAAAATGGTGTGTCAGAAAGGATGAACAGAACAATCACGGAGCATGCAAGGCGCATGAGATTGCATGCAGGATTTCCTTTACATTTTTGGGTAGATGCTGTAGATATTGTGGTTTATCTAATAAACAAATGGCCTTCAAGTTCCTTGGACGGTGGTATTCCAGATGAAGCATGGACAGGTAAAAATGTAAACTACTCTTTTTTAAAGCCTTTTGGTTGTGAGGCCTTTGTCCATATTAATAAAGAAAACAGAACAAAGCTTGAGGCAAAATCAAAGAAATGTACCTTTATTGGATATGGTGTTAATGATTTTGGTTATCGCTTATATGATTATGAAAATCACAAAATCGTTAGGAGCAAAGATGTAATATTCAATGAAAAGGTCTTGTATAAGAATCAGCAGCAAGAAAAGAAACAGGAAAAAGAAAACAAGGAATACACAGTTCTTGATGAGATAAATGAAAAAGTAAAGGTGCTTGAAAATAATAATAATCAACAACCACAACAGCAGCAACCACCACAACAGCAACAAGCACCTCAAACACCTGAAAGTGGTGTTAGAAGATCTACCAGGATAAGTAGACCCCCTGAAAAATACTCTCCTTCATTATATTATTTATTGTTGACTGATTCTGGTGAACCTGAATGTTATGAAGAAGCAATGCAGGTTGAAAGTAGGAAGAAGTGGGAGCTAGCCATGGAAGAAGAGATGGACTCCTTAATGCATAACCGGACTTGGGACTTAATCAGGTTTCCTGCAGGTAAAACTACATTGCAGAATAAATGGGTTTACAGGCTGAAGGAAGAAGATGGAGGAAAACAGAGGTACAAAGCTAGACTTGTGGTGAAGGGGTTTGCACAGAAGAAAGGTATTGATTTTGATGAAATTTTTTCTCCTGTTGTTAAAATGACTTTAATTAGAACTATTTTAAGTCTTGTAGCAGCAGAAGATTTACATCTTGAACAGTTAGATGTAAAGACAACATTTCTCCATGAAGATTTGGAGGAAGAGATATACATGCATCAACCAGAAGGATATGAGGTCAAAGGGAAAGAAAAATTGGTGTGCAGGTTAAAGAAGAGCTTGTATGGCTTAAAACAGGCTCCAAGGTAGTGGCATCTAAAATTTGACAAGTTTATGTCTGAACAAGTTTATACTAGATGTCACTCTGATCATTGTGTTTATCTGAAAAACCAAAATGATGGCAGCTATATTATATTGTTATTGTATGTAGATGACATGCTTGTTGCAGGGTCTAACATGTAGGAAATAAATTTTCTCAAACAAAAATTGGCAAATTAATTTGCAATGAAGGATTTGGGAGCTGCAAAATAGATCCTTGGTATGAGAATAATCAGAGATAGGAAAAAACGAAAATTAACATTGTCTCAGAATGAGTACATACAAAAGGTGTTGAAAAGATTTAATATGCAGAATGCAAAACCAGTTAGTACACCTTTTGCTAGCCATTTCAAACTTAGTAAGGAGATGAGACCCAAGAATACATGGATTATATGTTTAAAGTTCCATATGCATCAGCAGTTGGAAGCTTAATGTATGAAATGGTTTGTACAAGGCCTGATATTGCACATGTAGTGGGAGTTGTAAGCAGGTACATGAATAATCCAGGGAAAGAACATTGGATGGCACTAAAATGTATTCTCAGATATTTGAGAGGTACCACAAATCAAGCATTATGCTTTGGTGGTTCAAACATTTCTCTACAGGGATATTTTGATGCAGATATGGCAGGTGACAGAGATAACAGGAGGATCACTATAGGATATGTATTTACTGTAGGTGGAACAACTGTCGGTTGGGTTTCAAAAATCTAGAGTGTTGTTGCACTTTCAACAACAGAAGCAGAGTATGTTGCTGCTATAGAGGCTAGTAAAGAAATGATTTGGTTACAAAGGTTTATGGATGAATTGGGTAAGAAGCATGATATGGGCACGTTATACAGTGATAGCCAAAGTGTCGTTCATCTTGCAAAGAACTCAGCCTTTCATTCCAGAACTAAACACATACACCTCAAGTACCATTTCATACGGTCAGTATTGGAAGATGGAGAGTTGAAGCTGGAAAAGACACACACTAGCCAGAATCCTACAAATATGCTAACAAAAGTTGTAACCAGGGAGAAACTGAGAATGTGCTCAGTTTCAATTGGTATTCAAGGATGATGATGAAGATGAGAAACAACTAGGTCCAAAGAGGGGTCATTGTCCAACAAATGAAGTAGTGGTGGAGTTGCTACAATCAGTCTCCAAGTGGGAGATTTTTGGGTGTGGAGCCTGATTATCTTGTTTACTTTGTATCACAGCATTGGACCCCTGTACCTTAAATGGGGCGGCAATGCCACTCGTAATTAATTGCTGCCGTGGGGGGTCCAGGGGGGGCAGCAGTGAATTTATGGAGCCCCCCTGGCAGAGGGTTTCGGGGGCAGCGCCCCCGAAGCTAAAAACAGATGTAAAATTGCCTTGTAAAAGTATAGTAATTTCTACTCAATCTAGGCCATTCTTTAGGTGGATGATTTGACGGTAGAAGTTATGATTAGTTTAGGGTTTTTTGCCCTAGAAAGCAACCCCTCTCTTTGTATGAGAATATTGTATTGTGGCTGTGTATTCTCTGAGCGGGAAATAGATAGGGAGACTGTGAGAGAGAACATAGGATATTACAGTGGATCTGCTGTAGGTTTTGTCTCTTCATTTTTTTTGCTGGATAATAGAAAGGAAGGACTGTATGTTTGGGGTGGACGTAGCCCAAACTGGGTGAAACATGTATATCTGTGTCTCTCTAGTTTTATGTGTTTTGTGTGCTTGTGTTTTCCACATATTTTATGTGGTGTATTGCTCCATAATATATAATTTTATAACACCTATATCATAGGTTGCTAACATCGGCTTCACTTGGGTATGGCTTTTCCTTGTGGAATGCCAAGAACTCTGAGATTAGTAGCCTTATCCATTGACCTTGGTGATCTTGTAAATGTTTTCTGTTTTCTGCAACAATCATATTTATGATATTTTATACTGCAAAGCTCAGGGCCTTCTCTTCGAGCTTCAACTTTATAGATAATATATCCAATCCAATCTACACTCTAACTATGAATATTTACAATGATGAAGTAAATAAATCTAACTGTGAAGTGACTTGTGAGAGATAGTAATGTTTCAACATCATACCATTTACTGGTCCTTCTTGAAGCTCTATACCATCCAAATTCCTGATAAAAAAGGAATTGTTTCCTCTGTAACCATATATGACATAGAGTCCCTGCCGCAGAAAATCAAATTTCCCATGTTTACTCTTATCCTCTCTTCTTGCATCCCATATTAAAACTTGATCTCCTATGAAAAGTCATCTTCTTTAACTCTCTTATCAAAAATCTTTTTGATCTTGTCCTGTAAAACTTGTGACTTTTCATAAACTTCATCTCTGGTTTGTTGAAGGTGCATGGTCTCATTGATTCTTCTTTGAATGTCATTAGTTTCTACCTATGATTCCTAGATGATCTTCATGACTGGGACACCCAAGGAAGAAGGAAAAACTATATCTGTACCATAAACAATTTGATATGGTGAAGTTCCTATGGACTTTTTTGCAGTAAGCCTATTAGCCCAAAGGGCATAGATCAGCTTCTTGTTCCATGTCTTTTTATTATCTTGGAGTAGTTTTTTGATGATGTTGACTAAAATTTTATTTGAGGATTCGGCCAGACCATTACCTTGGGGGTAGTATGTTGTGGAATGACCTAAGGTAATATGGTATCTATGGCGGAAAGAAATCATCTTTTTAGATTTGAAAGCAGTAGCATTGTCTGTGATAATTTTGTGTGGGCATCCAAATCTAGACAAAATATTACTTTCTATGAACGAGATAATAAATGATTCTGTAGCTTTCCTAGTGGGAGTTGCTTCAATCCACTTAGTAAAGTAATCAGTAGCAGTTAGAATCCATTTTCGTTGACCTGAAGAGGGAGGATGAATTTCACCTATGAAGTCTAACCCCCATAGTTGAAATGGTTTTTCAGTGGATATTGGTTTCAGAGGTAATGGTAACAGTTTCTTTTTACCTTCGAAGATCTGGCATTGATGGCAAGAGGTAACAAACTTTTTAACATCTGAAAATAAAGATGGCCAGTAAAAACCAGCTCTAAGTATTTTATCAGCTTTGCTCTTCCAGTATAGATGGCCACCACAGTCACCTGCATGAAATTCTTCAAGGATCTTGTCAGCCTCAGAGTTCAATAAACAATTAAGTAAAATTCCAGTGCTTTCTCGCCAATACAATGCATTATTTAAGATACAAAATTTCATTGTTTTTTTCTTGATAAATCTTGCCTTGGTTTTGGTCAGTCCAGGAGGAGCTTGTAAGTTTGTAAATACAAAGATTATATCAGAGTAACAGGGTGAGTCTTGATAGGCTTCACTGATCGATGGAGTCGCCATCTCCTCCTGTTCATCTACTTGTGTAATGAAATTAATATCTAAGGCATTGCAATTAGATTTAGCCATCAGTTTGGCTAAACCCTGTCCTTTGATGAGTTTATTTGGTTTAATTTCCAGATCATATTCAAGGATTGTGGCTATCCACTTTCCTCTCTTGCTGTCTGGTCCATCTTGAGTCAAAATGTCTTTAACTACTGCATTAGGGACATGTGCAATTATATGTGAATGAAGTATATACACTCTGAAATCTTTTATAGCTTTAACCATAGCCAAAGCTTGTTTTTCTATTATGTTGTATTTCAGTGGTGCATCTCTGAGAGCTTTACTAAAAAATGCAATGGGCTGTTCAAAGCCTTGATTATTTTTCTGTAGAAGAACTGCAGCTATAGTGTGTTCGGATGCAAAGGAAAAGATTATAAAATCTTTTGTGTAATCTGGACTGATAAGGACTGGTGCTTTAGTTAGGGTATATTTGATAGATTCAAAAGTTTGTTTGGCCTTTATTGTCCATTTAATTGAGGAGTCCTTTTTAAGCATGTTATTAAGATCTTTTATAATCTCAGCGAGATTTGATATGAATCTTCTTATAAAATTGATCTTTCCCAAAAATGCTTGGAGTTGTTTAATGTTCCTAGGTGGTTGAATGTTTAGGATTGCTTCGATTCTTGCAGGGTCTATTCTAATGCCTTCTTTTGAAATGATATGACCTAGCAATTTACCTTCTTCTAGCCTAAAAATAGACTTTTTTGGATTAAGAGTTATACCATATTTTATGCATTTAATAAAAACCTGTCTCAGATGATCCAAGTGATCATTATTTGTTTTAGAAAACACAGTAATATCATCCAAATAAATGACTAAAAACTCATGGATTTCCTTGGCAAAGGCAATATCCATGGCCCTTTGAAATGTAGCCCCTGCATCTTTTAACCCAAAAGGCATTTTCACATACATGAAAGTGCCCCATGGAGTAGTAAATGTAGTTTTGGTTTGGTCATCTTTGTGAACTAGAATCTTATTGTAACCAGAGAAACCATCTAATAAAGAGATTCTGGAAGAACCTGCTACCCTCTGTAAAATATGGTCCATTTTTGGCAAGGGGTAGTTATCCTTCAAGGATGCTTTATTAAGATTCCTAAAGTCTATGCATAGTCTAATTTCTCCTGTCTTTTTTCTGGTTGGCACTATATTAGATATCCAGTCAGAAAATCTGACTGGTGAAATTATCTGAGCATCAAACATTCTTTTGACTTCTTTTTCGACTAAAGGCAACAAAATCGGATTAATCCTTCTGAGCTTTTGTTGAAAAGGTTTTTGATTTTCTTTTAAAGGAATTTTATGTTGGATAATGTCTGTGTTATAAGTTTTTAAGTCTTCATAGCTCCATACAAAGACATCTTGAAATCCTTTTAAAAGTTTAATGTATTTATCCCTTTCATCTGATGGTAAGGATTTGGATAGTTTGATTATTCTTGGTTTATCATCTATCCCTAAGTTATACTCTTCTATGTCAGATTTAACTGGCTCCATTTTTGGCCTTATGGGCACATCATTAGAGTCAAATAAATCTTCTAGAGGAGTTAAACCTCTGGGTAAAATGTTATTCTTTAAATCAATCAAATCTATTTCATCTTCAATCAATTCCTCTATTTCTATTTTTTCCATTTCAACAATGTCACTTTGAGTAAAAATAGTAGGCTTTTCAAACTTATGTACATATAAATTATCTAAATCATCTATTTGACAGAAATTTAAATCTATATCACAAGGTGGATCTATGTTACATTCGTTATCGATTCGACAATTTTGAAATTCATGTTCATTATTCAAAAAGTGATAAATTTGCTGGTCCTCTAAGAAAATTTGCCAATATTTTACATTATCAGGAACAATAGGCCTATATTTAATCTGAACAGTGTATTTTTGCAATGGTGAAAAAGGAATTTTACAACTGCTGGCAAAAGTAGCTAAGCAATGGGCCTGTATGTTTTGATCTTGAGGGATGACAACAAAATTACCTTCTAACAATTCTTCAAGCAGTTCCAATACTGTTTCTCTGTATCTTGCAAGTCTGGGTTTATGAACTGAATATTCTGCATTGATTTGTTTTATAACTAGTTCAGAATCACCCAAAACCATTATTCTTTTTCCTCCCTTTTTTCTAATAATTTGTAGGCCTAAGATTAAAGCTTCATATTTAGCCATGTTATTGGTGCATTTGAAGTTTAATCTAAAAGCATGCCCTTCAGAATGACTTGTTTCAATGTTTGTAATCCAAACACCAGCTCCAACTCCAAATTTATTAACAGATCCATCAAAATCTAGATGCCACAAAGCTTCATGCCCAATATAATCATCCATGATTTTAAGTCTTTTATCAGTGAGTTCAGTTGGATTTTCATTTTGATCAGAGTTACTAAGAATAAAAGAATCAAGATCAGTGGGAGTAGAATAAATTGGATAATTTGTAGGTCTGTCTGCACTACTGATCATGTTCTTCATCAAAGTTTCTATACAAATCTTCTTAGGCTGTCCAAATACAGAAATAGTAGCATAACTCATATCCAGTTGTAGAGATCCCTGCAACTTTGCTCCCCATGAGCGAGAAAGAAGCATGCCATACTTTGGCGGGATGTCAGCTACTACAACGTCCATGATCATACTCTTACCAGGATACTGGACTAGGTTAACACATAGATCTTTAATCAAACCAATACATTGGACTTTGGATGAATCAAATGAGAACAGGTCCTTAGGGTCTGGTTATGTCTACATTAAGAGTTTCCATTATAGCTTTAGGCATTAAATTATGGGAAGCTCCAGTATCTAGCATAGTATTATGTAATATTTGGTCATGTATAGTAAGACTTAAATAAAATGGGGGTACTGACCCATCTGAATGCTTTCCATCAACATTGGGACCAAAAATCAATTCAGGCCTATCTTCATTCATGTTAATTGTATCTTCATTCTCATTCACATTCAATACATCGAAAATCATAGATCTATATAAATCATTTTTAGCTAGTTCTACTAAGGGAACAACTATTTTTAATTTGGATATTTCAGACTGCATATTAAATGTTGGCTGAGATCTAATGGTTTGAATCACATCTTTGGGAACTGTAGTTTGTGATGACTTTTCTTGAGTTTCTACTCTTTTTCCTTTGTTTTGAGCTCTTCTCTTGTCTTATGTCTGAGTTTCTTGGTTTCTGCTATCCTTGACTATTTTTTCAGGGGTATTTTGGGGATTAGCAGAGGTCTTATCAGTGTTGTCAGGTTTAGGGTCTGATATTTTAAAGTCAGTAGGATTCTTTCTTGGCTCAATGATTGTTGTTGAATTGGTGGCTTTGGGAGAATTATCTTTGGAAACATATTTGGAAGATTGTGCCACCTCGTCAATAATATCTACAATTTTTGGGCCTTGCTGCTTTTTAGGACTGGTTGGATTTGAACTCTGTTTGCCATCTCTGGGAAGAATTTGCAAGAATTTTGATTTAGAAGTATGAGACTTTTTTTTTTTTGTTCTTGTTGGTTTGGAGCATTACTCTTTATAGCAGGATCATTGTTTTTCTTGCTCCTAAGGTTGTATTGACTGTGAATTTTGTTTATTGCAAAACCATAACCTTGTTTATAATCATAGGATTCTCCAGATTCTACTTTGAGCTGTTGAAGTTCAAAGAGTTCCTGGTCCTCCTAGGTGAGGAAAATGGTATTGTTTTCGTCAATCCCCATAACAATGTTTATGTCTTCCTCCTCATCAACACTGTTTTGTGAACTTTTTGCAAAGTTTTCTTGAAATGGGGTTCTTATATTTTGACCACGGGAAGGTTCCTTACCTTTCCCGGGGTTGGTGTTTTTTCTATAATTGGAATTCCAGATCTGGGATTGATTGTCCCATTGTGTTTTCTTTTCAATTTGATCCAGTCTGTGAACTACTTTTTCTAGTGCTTTAATAATGAAATCAAATTTACTATCCAAGTGAGATGCTTCCTCTTTGATAGTAACCCTTCTTTCATTTCTCATTCTGGCCTTCTTTGCAAGTATGTTGATTTCTACACCTACAGCGTTTTGTTGCATTTGCTCTAAAGTATTTTCATCCCTTTCCCTAAGTTGGTAAGCCATGTCTACGTCGAAACAGTCAGGGAATTTCAGTAGCATGGAATATGGGGTAGGTTTAAGGTCTGCAGGAATGGCATTGTACACACTGTTATATCTTGTGTAGAAGTCTTGGACAGTTTCATTTGGGGCTCTCTTGACAGCATCAAATTCAGATAGTATTTGCATAGGGTTCTTCTTTTTCTCCCATTTATTAAGGAAGGCTCTATGGAATGCAACTAGGTTTATTATGCTACCAGGTGTTAAACCTTTAAACCAAGTTTTCACCTCTCCAATTAAGCTCTGAACAAATAATCTCATTTGGACATCAGAATCATCTATCTCATAGACTTCCCAGAAATCATTCATTCTAGTAATGTGTTGCTGTGCAGTAATTTGTGAAAGATTATCAAATAGTGGAATATCTTTTTGGTAGTTCTGAGGCATGTCATGGAGATTCTGAGGTAAGACCAAGGGAGCATATCAGGCTGCCATGGCTTGAATTTTAGCTGGATTGGGAGGTACAGTTGTAGTAGGAGGGATAGTGCTGGTTACTACAATGGATGTACTTGAAGAGCTTGGTAATGGGGATGAAACAGAAGTAGTATGACTAATGGTAGTTGTAATGGGTTGGGTAAATGATGGATATACTACTTTGGGCTGCAAGGGCAGCTTGGGGATGAAAGGATCAGTTGATGAACTAGCAGTGGATTGTGGATATGATGAGTATATGATTCTTTGGGGCAGAGGCAACTCAGAGCTTCTGGGCTCTTGAGGTGAACTGACAGCAGAATCAGTAAATGATGTGGCAGCATACAGAGTTGAATCTGATGCTGGAAAGACTGTTGTATATAGTTTAGAGATTGGGGGTTTAAATTTAGACAAAAATTTAGCTAACTTAACATCTTCTTCAATGTCTTTGATTTTTGTGACACTTACCCTTTTAATTGGACTTTTACTTTTAGTTTGATCTGATTTAGTAGGAACAGAAATGATTTTATGTTTTTCACTTACATAAGAAGTAAAAACTAGATCTAAAACAATTTCTTTTAAATCTGATTCAAATTTTGTTCTAAATAAAGATTTCTCAAACTTTAAGTCAAAATCAATGTCTGATAAGCTTACCAATTCTTTGGGTAAAGAATAAGCTCTTCTCAGAGGTATTTCAGTTTCAGAACTATCAATTTGTTTTTTCTTCTTTTTTCCTATCTGGTCCAGATTATCTACTATCTCTAGAGGATTAGGATCAGGATTAGATCTAGTGTAGTAGACTTTCTTGGGAGCCAGAATGTTTATTGGGTAAAATGCCCACAACCTATAAACTCAATCTTAAAGTAGAAAATATATAATTAAAGATCTTCCTTCAAGATTAAACTTAAAACTGGAGAGTGGTTAGTTCCCCAGTATGGTCGCCAATATGTTATCACCCTAGTAATTCTCAGGTTGTGGGATGGGGATTTTTGTAGTTAAGAACACCAGGGGTAACCAAGAACCGCTTTGGGAATTCAGGATCTAGCCTTCTTGAGCTCTAGAGAGGGATCTCTCCTATAGATTTAGCTTTGTTTAGGTAAAGGGTTTTAGGCTAGCTATGAGTGAGCAATAGGACCGATTTTAGAAATGTGGTAGGAATAAAAAGTATTTCAAGGTAAACTAGAGGGATCTACCAGAACATTGGGCAATGGAGTCAACTCTCTAGGAAAGCAGGGCTAGGAAATAAGACTTAAAGATGCAAATGTACTAAGGGCAGGATAGATGACCTTCTAAGGCTTTGAATAGGTTTTGAGGATGTAATGGGTGAAATCTGAACAAAAGGGCACTTAAGAATCCTTAAGTTACAGATAAGAGGATTTGAAGAGGGGATCAAACTGGGACCTAGAGCAATTAAGAATTCTATGGTCCGGTTATCAAGCAGAAAACATCAAAAAGCCAACTAGTTTAAAACAAAGAGCTTATTATCACTAATTCTATTTAATTTCTCCTTAGTTGATCATTACAGAATAGAAACACATCAAATGAATGTATGTAAAATTTAAAGAATAACACTGAAAATAGGAAAAAATACGAGACTTATCTTGTCACCATGAGAATCCTTAGTTATGATGTCTCTAATCTTTTTTCTAGACTGCTGCTTTGCTAATTGACTCACACCAACTTCAATATGTCCAGCAAAATGACTATAATTGTCTTAAGAAATTTTATTCCACACTGAATACTTCGAATTATGAAGTATTTATACACAAAAATTGTTTACAAAATATCTCAGAAATTGAGATAATGTTTTAAAGAAAAATAGGAAAAAGAGCATAAGAAGAGGGACAACAGCAAAACAGTTTGCAAGCTCTCCTCATTTACAAGGGAAAATAGAACGGTTTTATCTTATCTAAACTGATTTTTGATGTGCTGTGAGTATTTTTTGGCAATAGGTACATCTTCACATGGATGATAGCTTGTGGAATACTCTTTCTTTTTCATCTTCTGATCTGATACTCTTTATCTCTGCTTTTGACTATTTCACTGCTGTAATAAAAAAATGACCAGCAGTAAAAATTTGATTTTACTGATACACTTTGACCCTTATACACTTTGACACTGATTTTTCACCATGAGGTAAAAGTAAAATATGAATTTCCAAATAATTTTCCAGTCCTTTATCTATGAAATTCACTGCAGATCTGTGAATTATTGACACTGTTCAGCAGTGGGGATCTTCATATTCTTCAGTTTCCTGTAACTTTCATCAGCTTCAGTATATTTGGAAAAGTTAGGCTTTACAGTGAACATATGCTTGATTTCATTTTCCAAAAAGAATAGATTTTCAAAATACTGAAGAAGTACTTTGCCACTTGGTGATCCTTGTGGCAGTGGTTGTTTAGCTTGCTCTTTTTCATGAGTTCTGATTTTTAGATCATAATCTTTCTGTGGCATCAATTGTTCATTTAATGCATGAATGTCTGGCAAACCTGCTTCTGATAATACTTTGTATTTGGCCCAAAATCTTGAGATGGCCAAATTCATGTCTTTACACCTGTCTTCCAAGTTATTCATTATGTTCCTCTTATTTAGGACTTTTTTAATTTGAAGGATGGCCTCAGTCCTGTCAGTAATTTTCATCTCTTCTAACTCTCCCTATTTTTGCTGTTCAAAAATGTTATGATTTGAACTGCTTGAGTTGGCTTATTTTCAATCTCTTTCTTAGTTTTATGAATTTTTGCATTAGCAGCCTGTAGTAACTCTTTCTGCTCATAAATTATCTGAATTGAAGGCCATTGAGAATGAATGCCTTCAATAATTTTTTCCATAAATGATTTTTTATATATGCAACTTGATCTGTAAGATTCACCTGTGCTTGAAGAATTCTCACCTATTCTTGTAGTCTATCTGCCCTCTGTTCATGCCCTTTAGAAGTAATCAAGGCATCTCTTTTGGAAGTTTCCAGATTTGTAATAGTGCCTTTCAAACTAAGTATTTCTTTCTCTTTAATTGACATGTCTTCCATGGCTCTGATTATGGCAACTTTGTCTTGTATTCTATTTACCTGTGAAGTTGAGGAAGAAGAGGTAGAGATTTCATGAGAGGTTATTGGCACTGCAGTAGTCAGTACTCCTTGTGGTGCCAAGTGTTCTGCTAATGTGGATGGAACAGTTGTGCTTACAATTGGAATCACTGTAGGGATGACAACCTGTTGAGCTTTCTTTAGTTTTTCATTCTCTTGCATGAAAGCTTCTATTTGGCTTTCCATTTCTTTTATCTGACCTGTCATTTTGAGAACAATTTGTTTCAGTTCATCATTCTCTGTTTTCTGCTGAAGAATTTATTTTGCCTGAGAATTTTCACTTGGAGGAAATTTGAGTTGTTTCCTGAGGGCAGCTATATCCTTATTTTTCTGTTTAATTAAAGCCTTTGCAACTTCCATGTTAGCAGGATCAGCTCCTGCTTCAATCACCAAGTCTTCTAATGCTTTGATCTTCAAATTGTTGGCATAAAGTGAGGCTTTATCCAATTTCATTTGAGTTTGAAGATTAATCAATGTGTTTTCAAGCCTGATAGAATTCATAGTCTTATTGACTATCTTAGAATATAGCATCTCTGTGTTGCTTCTATGAAACTCTATTTGGTCCAATTCTGGACAGCATCTGCATCAACCTCAAGATCTGTTTTTGAATAGTCTGCAATAGATTTAGGATCAGCCACTGTAGGCTTGAGAAATGACATCACCAATTTATTAGAGGAATAGTCAAAAGCCGAAAGGAGCCTATCCTTATTCCCAGGATTTTCTTTGAGGAACTTGGAATATGCTTCATTTTTTATTTCTTCATTCCTTTATTTTATTTTCCTGAACCTGATTTGAATGTCTGACTCTGTATTGTTAGGTTCTTTAGAAGAAGATGGCTTATCAACTTTAGATTGTGTATCCACCATAACTGTATCTTTCTGTTGGGCTCCAATTTGAACATTTTGAAGCTCTTTGAGAGTTTTAGTTACTATCCTTGTAGCTTCATCATCAGTCTCATGACCATTATTATCTTTAATATTGATGGCTTTGTCCCTTTCTTCAATGGTCAATTTGCTTTTCTTATTATAAGGAATTCTGAATCTTTTGTCTTGAATAGTTTCAGCAGTGAAACTATCTTCTTTTCTGCTTCTCTTATGAAGAATGCCAGATTCTTTATTCATTGTCAATACCTGTGTTTGATCAACTTGCTTACCTTTGCCACTGTTTCCCTACATTTCCTGTGAATCATCATCAACTAGAGTGTTGGGCTCCCATTCAAGTTTATTGGCATACTTTTCAATATGGGGCTTGGAATCATGCAAGAAGACAGGGAACTTGCATTTCACTCTCACTGTGCTTAAAATACCTTGTGGATCATAATTCCACATGAAACTATATGGGAATTTATACTCTTTCAACTTCACATTGATTTCATTGGCTGCTTCTCTGTTATTTACAATAAATGGCCCAATTTGATTTTTCAGCTTAGACTGAGTCTTTTTCCTGGAAGCTATGAAATTTATTTCATCTGCATTTAATAGCTACCTTAAATACTCCAAGGCAAATATCCTTGTTGTAACAAATCTTGGTAGTTTATATGGGGCCAAGAGTGCACCATATACTCTGATTTCTGTGTAACTTTTGTATAAATACCAGTCCCCTGTTTTACAACTTTCAGATAGCTGTAGAATTCTCTTTGTCTCTTCATTGATTCTAGGAGTCTACTCTTTGTTCAATAGATTCATAGCAGGCACTAAAAACAGGTCATTGAAATCTGCAAAGCTATATTCTCTGTTCCATTTTCTTAGAATTGATGACCAAAATACAACTGAAAGAACATTTTCTTCTGGATCCACTTTATGAAATTCAATGGGAAACTTATCTGCTTGATAATACAAAAAGAGGTGAAGTAGATATGATGTGTATCTAAAGACTCCTTCTTCTGACAACCTGGATAACTGATAATTCATGTTTTCTGCAATGAATTTAGCAAAATTGTACACTATGGAAGGGGATTGGCTAGGACTCAGAGTTGACAAAAAACCTAAGATAGCCACATCAGTGAATTTATCACTGGTGTATCCTAGTATGAATGATAGCATTGAGACAATTTGTCTGGTTTCATCTGGAAAATCAAAGGTATCAAATGGAGGATTAAGCTTGGGGATATCAACTTGCTTGGGACAAAAGGTCTGGAAGACTTTGAATTTAGAAGCAAATTCAAGCTCTAGGTAATTTTGAGTTAACTCCTCTATGGACAATGAAGCAACATTGGGATCAAGGTTTAGTTGTAGCATAGAGTCTATAGATTCTTCATTGATGTAAAACAAGACCTCTCTGTCTTTATTCATAATGCATCTTTGGTCTGGAAGATAAAAGGATTGACACAATCTGACAAAATCAGGGGATGGATGAGTTTGAGGAACAATATATTTTGGCAAATTGGAATCCCAGACTAGTATATCTTTGTCATATTTCTCTACTGATTTACTAAAACACCAGTTATATACATCAAGCAAATTGAACTCTAATGAAGGGTCCATTATTCTGTAGTCAAGGTCAACCAAAGGGCTATTTTCTTGTGAGATAACAGGAGGTTGAATAGGCCTAACAACTTCTGTTGAATCTGCAGTAAGTACAGGGGTAGGTTTATCAATTTTGGAAGATTCAAGCTAAGGAGTTTTAGCAGAAGGTTTCTTTTGAGGCTTGGAACTCCTGCTTTAGGGGTTACTTGCTTCTTTGTCATTTTTAATTGAGCAGAGCAAGTTTAGACTGTTTGCTGAGCTCTTTTGTTGGAAACAAGGGCTTCTTAGGGAATTTCTCTGGTAAAATAGGGTTCTGAGCAAGGTTTTGGATTGAAAGAAGGTTTTAATGATCAGAAAGTAGGTTAAGATCAATTCCAGCAGTGGAAATGACTAGGGTATGGATAAAAGTTGCAAAAAACGGCAATTAGAGATTCTTTGGAAAATTTGACAGAGTTTCCCCTGTACTATGGATGTTTTTGCAATTTATATATGGGTAATTCAGTGTATTTTCAAAGAATAACAGAAAATTTGGTGTTTTTCCTTTACAAATTGAAGTTCAGTGGATAAGTTTTGACGAAAAATACCTTGAAACGGGTATAATAGTGGTTGAAGATGTTTCGCAGTGGCGTTCAGTCTTCAATTCTGCAAAGTTGGTCTTTTAGAGGGTAATGTAGCACTTCCTGGTTGAATTGTAGGGTAATTGACTCGAAAATAGTGCTGGTAGGTTTTAAAAAGGCTCTGCACAGTTTCTCAGGGCATTATGGCGCACAAATACTGATAATTCGATGAAAAATGGGCTTAGTAGAAGGTTCATAGGTTTAAAGCGCCAAATAAGTGAAATTTTATCGAAAACTATGAGTTTTTAGGATTTAACCATAGTCTAAACCATAGTCGAATTATATTAACTCAAAGTTTGGGCGAGAGTGGTTTTGGAATACCACTGGGTGGTATTCGCGTGGCTCAAAGGATGTAAGTGGTAAATAACTTTTCGAACGCGATCCAACAGGATTGTGACACGTCGACGTGGGATGGTTTGGGAAAGCCACCCATTTCGTGCGACTTTTCTAAAACATTCATCGATTACTTTTTGAGCGAGAAAATGCATTTTCGCCATCGGATCTGGCTTTGGGAAGAGAACGAACGGGATTAAAAGGGAAGGTGCGGGGAAAGATCGGTTATCGGGTTCACTTTGGGTCGTAGATCTTGGAAATGAAAGAAGATCGGACGGTTGATATCAAGCGCGATGGGGGGGGGATAAAAATGTATTGAAATATCGCGTAGATTTCCAACCGTTTGATTAAACAGGGTTTGGGGATCGGAGGGTCGAAAATTAATCTGACGGGAAAAGGCTTTGGTTAAGTCATATATAAAAAATGACCCTTTTTAATGAAAAAACAAGTAATCGGGAGGGTTTTTCAGGGGCTTTTAACCAAGGTAAAGGATTATTGTAATGGAGCATATATTGCGGGGAAGGGTTTAGGTTATAGATTTAAGCTTAGGTTAGGGAGTCGGGCAAGGGAAATATACAAGGAAATGGATTTATTTCTTCTGAAGTTTAGTTTAAACTAACTTCGGTATTTTTTGTTTAAAACATATATAAAACATGTTTTAAAATTTTTTCTCATATATTTTAATTATATGGTTAATTAAATTGAGTTGACTTAATTACCATAGGGGGCGGGATATTTATATATAGATAAACTTAGCCAAAGGGGTTATAAAGGGGGTTTTTATTAAAACATGTGGGAATAAATAACTTTCACTTAAGTTAAAATAAGTGGGTTTTTTGGGTTTATTATATAAAAAGGAGTTATTTAATAGGAAAAAGTTGTTATATAGAGATTTGATATATAAATTAGAGTTAATATGAAAATAGGAAATGGTATACTCAAAACATATAAACATAACAAGTAAAGTGAATTACAAGATAATTTGCCATTGATCTTATCACTTATAATATAATGTTATTTTGAGGGTTTATTGCTTTCAAATGATGTAGGAAGTTAATAAAATGGGAATTATAATGCTTTTAAGTAAAAATGGTGTTTTACTTAGGATTTTTCAAGGGGATGAATGCATGAATGGTGATGTAGTGATTTTGGGGATTAATATAGACATTCACACTTTCAACTGATCAGTCATAGAGCCTTGGGTCCGATCCCAACAAAAGTCAAGGAAATGCCTTGAGCCTTTCTGACTGATAGTTTAGAATGTTTCATGACTATGGGAAGGGGAAGTTAGTTATTTTGCAGCCCACGATGAATGATATTTACATTGGAATATTTTCACCTTCTTCTACCTACCCAGCTTACCATGCTAACATTTTTTCTTCCTTTGTAGTAAGGTGCATTTAGGCTAGCAACCTTCATAGCATTATTCTTTCTGAAAGCAAGTAAAACTATCTAATTCTACACTTATTTCATCCATGAATCTAGTTTAAACTTTCGGATTCATTTATTTCTCTACCTAACTACTGAATTGTCATGATTAAGCAGTATGACAACTCATTATTCTCTATCTGCAACAAGTGAAATTGAGATAATGACAAGTTAAGATTAAATTGTTTAACTCATCATGGACTATGGCATTTATTGACACTCTGTCATAGTCAAAAAGTAAAAAGTAGTGGTATTTATGTTTGCTCACTTTCATGTTTTATTCATTTTCTTTTGGGGTCTTTTATTTTTTCTAAGTCCTTTGATTATTCTTTTAGGACTTTTTACCCTCTTTTTGATTTTTCAATTTTTTTGATTTTTTACAAAATATGTGAATACAACTTGCAGAAGGCAAAGTATGTACAGATTTACAAGATTATCAATAGTCAAGTCAAAATTATGACCCCTATATCATAGGTTGCTAACAGAACCAGTATATTTTCCTAATCTATTTTCTTTGACAAGTCAAGCTTACACAATTTGACTATCCCTTCTTTCACTAACTTATCAGCAATAAATTTAAAACATGTTCAGTTATGATTAGGCTAGATAACTGAACAAGACATATTTTGAGCACTAGTAGTGGCATTTAGACTTGCGCACTTTCATCATGACTCTTTTTTGAACATGGGGCTTCTTTGCTGGTTTCCAAACTGCCCTCTTTTTCTACTTTTCTATTGTTTTTGAATTTTTTGTTTTTGATTTATTTCTTCAAGCAGTGTTATGTACAATGATTGAAAGTGTTTTAAAACTGGAGCTCTTGACAAAAATAATGTTTTAGTGTCCTGCCATTCACAAGACCTCTAAAATTTTCAGTCCCATCAAGTTCCTGCAGGAAAAAAACATTATTTCCGCTAACTGAACTGATGATGAAAGGCCTTTTTCATAAGTTTTCAAACTTGCCATGATTACCTTTATCTTCTCTTCTGGAATCCCATTTTAACACTTTATCCCCAATCTAAAAATCATTTTCCTTGGTCCTTCTGTCAAAAATATGTTTTATCTTATCTTTCGCTAACTGAGTCCTTTGGTAAACTTCTTCTCTTGTTTGTTGTAAATGGATAGTCTGATTTATCCTCCTTTGCATGTCATTTTCTTCTATTTGAACTTCTTTCAATAGCTTCATTACTTCAACCCCCAAAGATGTTGGGAAAATGGCATCCATGCCATACACTAGTTGGTAGGGAGACATACCGATTGATTTTTTGGTGGTTAGTCTATTAGCCCATAGTGCATGCACTAGTTTTCCATGCCATGCCTTTTGATTTTGTTCCAGAAGTTTCTTAATGATGTTAACTAGGCTTTTGTTAGAGGACTCGGCTAAACCATTACCTTGAGGGTAATAAGCTGTGGAATGTCCTAATGCAATGTGATATTTGTAACAGAAGTCAACCATTCTTTTGGAGGAAAAGGCAGCATCATTATCAGTGATAATCTTCCTAGGATAGTCGAATCTAGATAAAATGTTGGTTTCTAGGAACTTAATGATGAGTAAATCGGTGGCATTTCTGGAGGGTATGGCTTCTATCCATTTGGTAAAGTAATCAGTGGCTGTAAGGATCCATTTGTGTTGAGCGGATGAAGAAGTGTGAATCTCCCCAATAAAATCTAAACCCCATTGCTGGAAAGGTCTTTCAACTATGATGGGATGTAAGGGCAATGGTAAAAGCTTTTTCTTGCCGTAAAAAATTTGGCACTTATGGCATGTCATAACCAATTTGTGAGTGTCAGGAAATAAGGTAGGCCAATAATAACCGGCTCTAAGGATTTTGTTGGCTGTGGTTTTCCAGTAGAGATGACCTCCACATTCTCCTTCGTGCATTTCGTGCATAATATTTTCTGCATCATACTCAAGAAAAAATTTAAGCAGCATACCAGTGGGATTTTTCCAATACATAATTCCATCTAAAATGAAAAACTTTAGAGATTTTTGTTTGAGGAATCTTGCTTTTGTTTTTGATAAAGTTGGAGGAGCATTTAGATAAAATAATACATAAAGAATATCTGCATACCAAGGTGAATTCAAAAATTCTTCTTCAACATGAGGGGCTGTGCATTCTTCCTGTTCTTCTAAGGTGTCAACAAAATTTATATCTAATGCTTGGAGGTTGGTTTCATCCATTAGTCTTGCGAGTCCTTGTCCCTTAACCAGTTTTGTGGGTCGGATTCCTAAGTCATATTCTAAGATGATAGCGATCCATTTTCCCCTTTTACCATTGGGGTCTTGATTTAATATATCTTTGACGACTGTATGAGGAACGAAAGCAATGATATGAGAATGCAAGATATAAACTCGGAAATATTTCAGTGTTTTTACCAATGCGAATGCCTATTTTTCCATGATATTATATTTTAAGGGAGCATCTCTTAGGGATTTGCTAAAAAAGGCTATGGGTTGTTCTTGCCCTGCTGCGTTCTTTTGTAATAACACTGCAGCTATCGTGTGTTCCGATGCAAATGAGAAAATGTAAAAATCTTTGGTGAAATCAGGACTTATCAGTACTGGTGTTTCAGTTAGGGCTTTTTTAACCAATTCAAAAGATTTTTTGGCTTCTGTAGTCCATTTAACCCCAACCTCATTTTTTAACATGTTTGTGATATTTCCCAGAAGTTCAGCAAGATTTGGGATGAATCTTCTTAAGAAATTAATTTTTCCGATAAAGGTTTACAATTCCTTTATGTTTCTGGGGTGACTTATTCGCAATATGCCTTCAATTCTCTTGGGGTCTATTTTTATTCCGTCTTCTGAAATGATGTGACCCAGGAGTTTTCCTTCTTCGAGACCGAAAAGTGTTTTCTTGGGGTTCAGAGATAAACCATATTTTCTACATGTGTTGAAAACCTCTCTCAAGTGAACCAAGTGCTCTTCATCTGATTTGGAATATACTGTGATGTCGTCAAGATATATGACTATGAAATAACCTTTGTATTCTAAGAAGGCTATGTCCATGGCTCTTTGGAATGTGGTGCCAACATTCATTAATCCAAAAGGAATTTTAACGTACATGAAAGTGCCCCAAGGTGTGGTGAAAGCAGTTTTGTGTTGATCAGTGGGGAAAAGCAGCACTTAGTTGTAACCGGAAAATCCATCAAGTAATGAGATTATTTTAGCACCTACTACTTTTTGAAGTATGTGGTCCATTTTGGACAATGGATAGTTGTCCTTCAAACAGGCTCTATTTAGATTTCGGAAATCGATACAAAGTCTGATCTCACCAGTTTTTTTCCTAACTAATACTAGATTTGAAACCCACTCAGAGTACCTGAGGGACACTATTATCTCGGCATCATACATCTTTTTGATTTCCTTCTCAACCAAAGGTAGTAAGACTGGGTTTATTCTTCTCAACTTTTGTTTGAAAGGCTTCTGGTTTTCTTTGAGGGGAATCTTATATTGAATGATGCTTGTGTCGTATGATTTCAAATCTTGGTATCCCCATGCAAACACATCTTTAAACTCTTTAAACAACTCGATGTATTTCTGTTTTATGTGAGGAAGGAGAGTTTTGGACAGTTTGATCATTTTTGGTTCTTCCATGCTTTCTATGTTATATTCTTCTATGTCAACCTCAATAGATTCCATTTTTGTCTTTTTGGCCACATCATTAAAATCGAACAATTCCTCTAAGGGGGCAAGCCCTCTAGGTATGGTGTCATTTTCACAGTGTAAGACTTCAAGCTCTCTTTGGTCTATGTCCTCACCTGTCTCAGTTTCATATGGATGATTTATCAAGTTTAAATTTGTTAAAGGTAAATCTGGCTCTTGATCTTCATTTTTTCCAAGATTCCTTTCTTCATTTTCTAAGTCTGTTTTGGTTACTTCAAATTCATTCCTAGATTGTAAAAAATCATCAATTTGATCGTCATCTTTGAATGTTTTCCAATGGTCAATATTGTCTGGTACTGTAGGGAGATGTTTGACTTGAATATTGTATTGCTCGTTTAAACATGGTATTTGGCCATTGCTTGCGGCAAAGGCGAGCTCATTGGCTAGGCTCTTTTGAGTCCTAGGAATATAAGTGAGTTCATATTTTTTGAAAGTTTTGAGGATGTCTAATGCCGCATTCCTATATTCTCTCAGTCTTGGGTTTTTTTCCGAGTATTCACCTTTGATTTGTCTAATTACAAGTTCTGAATCTCCCTGGGCTGATATTTTCTTAGCGCCTAAGTCTTTAAGTATGTGCAGACCAAGGAGAAGGGCCTCATATTCCGCAATGTTATTGGTACATTGGAATTCTAATCTGAAAGAATGACCTTCATTAGTATTTTGTATCCAGGTGCCAGCCCCTGAACCAGTTTTTCCACAAGAACCGTCAAATCTTACAGTCCAAAGAGTTTCTTTTTCATACATGCTACTAAGCTGTTTTTCAGGTTTCTTGGAGCTTTGGTCATCAGTTTCTTTATTTGGGGATGGGAAATGTTGTTTTGATGGTTTGAAATCTTCTTCATTTTCTTTTATCTACTCATTTATATCACTTTCATTGTATAAGATAAAAGAATCTAAATTGGAATGAATGGAATAAATAGGAGTGTTGTTTGGCCTATCTAGGTTGCTCACCATATATTTCATGTGAGTTTCTCGGTACAACCTCCTAGTCTGATTAAAAACCGGGATGGTAGCAAATGACATGTCCATTTGAAGGCTACCTTGTATTTTGGAGGCCCATGATCTTGATAATAGCATTCCATACTTGGGAGGAATATCGGCCACTACTACGTCCATGACTAGGTTTTTAGCCGGTATTTGTGTTAAAGCAAAACATAGGTTCTTTATTAGGCCTAAGAATTTGACCCGACTTGAATCGAATGAGTACAAGTCTTTGTAAGGTTTAGTTACCTCTAGACCCAAACTCTCCATGACTGCTTTAGGCATGAGGTTATGGGAGGCACTAGAATCTAACATGGCGTTATGTAATATCCTGTCATGGATGTTCAAACTTATGTAGAAAGGGGAAACATTTCCTTCTTGGTATTCACCTTCTATTTTGGGACCGAATAAAAGCTCGAGTTTGTCATCAGTCAGATTTAAAGTATCTACCTCATTTCCTATGTTAAAAAATTTAAATATTTGATATCTGTACATATCTATAGTTACTAGCTCAGTGAGGGGTATGGTTATTTTTATTTTGGCAATTTCCCCTTCAAAACTGAATGGCGCTTGTGTTTTAGATAGATTTATTTCAGTTTTTTCAGCCATGACTTTCTCTATATTCTTAATTTGCTGACTCTGATTCGGGATTTTGTTCAACATAGCTGTCTTGGGAATCTTAGTATAGGTACTAGGATAGTTTGGGCCAAGGCTTGCTTGAATAGCTTTGTCTTTGTTTTGGTCAATTTTCTTGGCCATGAATTTGTTACTATCTGTTGTTATTTTAAGAATGGTGTCAGGGGTTTTAGTAACAGCAGTGTCTAAGCTACCTTTCTTAGAGTTGTCCTGGTTTTTCTTACTCCTAAGATCATATTGCCTATGAGCTTCTATTATGGCGTTCTTAAATCCTATCTTAGGATCTTCAGGGTCCTCACAGTTTGTTTCATTTTGATTCGGGGAAAAGACAACTTGCTATTCTTCTGTGAGAAAAACCTCACTTTCGCTATCAGAACCTATCAAGTTTAAGCGATTCTCATCAATTGGTTCTGTATCTCTTTCTTCCTCATCAACATAGGTTTCATTAACAAGTGGCCTGATCGGTTGGTCATTTTCCCTTAGTTTGTTTTGATATGGATATTTTCTAAAGTTTTGGTTTTGGTTCTTGTTTTGAGGATTTGGCTGGTTGTCCCTAAGTGGTGCCTTTTCGCTTATTTTTTCCCATATTTTCTCCATGGATCTTACCAGGCTATCTATTCTAGGATCTGAGGAAGAAACTGAAGGGGCGACCTCATCTCGGTATGTGACTTTATTTTTTGATCTCAACCTGGCCCTCTTTTTAGCTAGGTTGGCTTCTGCACTGATAGCTACTTTTTGCATTTCTTCTAAAGTTGCGGGGTCCTTGTCTCATAGTTGGTATGTCATATCTGGGTCGAAACCTTCAGGAAAATTTGCTAATGCTGAGCCAAGTGGAGGTTTGAAGTGAGGCGGGAGGGCGTTATAAACATTGTTGAACCTAGTGCAGTAGTCCTGAACACTTTCCCCATTATCCCTTTTAAGATTGTTATATTTGGAAAGGATTTGGATGGGGTTTTTCCTGATTTCCCACCTGTTTATGAAATTTTGGTAGAGGGTTGGAAGATCATGTATATTGTTAGGAGCTAAGCTTTTAAACCATTTCTTGGGTTCTCCGCCTAGGCTTTGGGCAAACATCCTCATTCTTATGGTCTCATCTTCTATTTCCATGTATTCAAAGGCATCACTAATTCTATCCACATGTTGTTGGGCAGTAGTAGCCTTAGCCCCGGTGAAGTGCGGGATTTTGGATTGGTAGTCATGTTGAAAAGGTGCCAAAGGGTGTGGTAATACTAAGGGTGCATACCAAGCTGCCATGGCAGGAGATGATAGTAGATTTACAGTATGAGGGCTTGTAGGATGAGATGAGGTGATTTGAACAGTGGTGGTTTGAAGGGGTGTGGTGGAGGTACTTGGAATTGTGAACTAATTCTGAGCAGATTTGGGGTGGTAAGAGCCAAAGTGGTGGAGAAGTTGAAAATGAGGAGGTGTAGTAGGTGAGTCTTCTCTGCTAGGACTCTATTGCAAATCTAAGGGCTCAAAATCGTCAAGGTTGATTTTACTTTGTGACTTGCTTCTAAAAAGGGTTTTTGCTGAACTCAAGTCAAACTGGGAATCCTGCAAGGATGTAAGATGTTTAGGTACAGAGCTTGCTTTGCGAATGGTCCTATCGGTAGCTAAGTTACCAGTTTTGAAAGTTTGCCACAAAATCTTTTATGGGTTATCAACTATAATAGAGGGATTTGGGTCAGGGTGAGATCTGGTATTAATTCTTCGTGAAGCCAGATTTCAAAATCAAATTTTAGAGAGGGTGATAGTTGTGATTGTTTTTTGATGGATAACCTCTCTATGGGTTTCGCTAATGTGAAGAATGGTCGAAACAAAAATGAAGGCTAGTGGAGTCGCTAGGTGGATTTCTTTGAGATCTATGGTCCACCACCAATACTGACAAAGATGCTTTTGGGAAAAAAGTTTCTAGAAAACTTTGATGTGGAAACTTGCGAGAAAGACTTAACACTCAGTTTCAACAGTTTGCTAGACTATTGAGAAAGCTATGGTTATATTTGCAAGTTTATTCTGTTTGATTTCCTATGTTTAGGTGAATTTTTCTGAATCGCTAAGTTATACTTAGTTTGTCACTGATTTGAGAGGTTGTACCATGAATTTTGAGTTTTGGGAAAGATGAGTCAACAGAATAGTATGGTTTATGA